>JAJQKJ010000758.1:0-69333 GCA_029574335.1 Rana kukunoris
AAAAGGCCGCCTGCTGGCGGCCTCGGTAATGTCTTCCGGCTTGTTTAATGAGAGCAGTCAGAGAGACCAGAGAGAGTTGTCTTTTTATATAGCTAGAGCAGGCAGGCAGGCTAGTCAGTTTAGCTTAATTTACAGTGTGTAGAGAATATATATACATCCCTAGACGTTGTACATATATTTATACACTGTATAGCTTAGATAGATCAGTTCTTCCTAATTTACTGGCAGGCAGGTGATTGTGCTATTTAAAGACGTTATCACAGGTATAGACACCCAGCAGATACAATATTTAAAGGAATTTTATTTTAATTTTTTTTTAATTTAAGCATCATTAAAATCACTGCTCCTGGAGCAGTGATTTTAATAATGTTTAAATAAAAAAAAATGAAATTCCTTTAAATATTGTACCTGCTGTGTCTATAGTTTGCCTGTGAAAAAATCTTTGAGAACCCGGGTCTTGCCCGAGGGAACATGTATCAATGGAAAAAAAGTTTTAAAAACGGTCGTTTTTTGAGGAGTCCATTTTTAAAACTTTTTTATCAAAAGGTGGTTCATCACCCACAGCTCAAGGAACCCGTAGCAACCTTTGGAGGAACCCCAGGTTGGAAATGGCTGCCATAGAGGATTGTACCTAACATTTCAAACATTTTTTACCATGTACGCTATGGGTTGTATCTTGACTAATGTTCTTTTTATTTTTGTAATTTTTTTATTTTTACTCTTCAATAAAAGCATTTGTATTAAAAGAAAAAAAAAAAAGGACAAAAAATTGTAATATAGAAAAAAAGTTTTACAAAATTAAAAATTAAATATTTATTATGACATACTGTCACCAGTCAGTGTTCCTGATCACAACCACACCAGTAATATGATGTCACTGTACTGTATTGGTGACAGAATGTTAAAAAAACAAGTGAAAACTATGGCCCAGATTCACATACATTGGCGCATATTTATGCCGCCGTAGCGTATCTCTTTTACGCTACGCCGGGACAGAGCGGAGAGGCAAGCATGGAATTCACAAAGCAAATGCTCCCAACTCTGCGCCGGCGTAGTGTATATTTCGTAGGCGTAAGCCGGTGGAAGTGGGCTGGAAGTGGGCGTGATCCATGTTAATGTTAATGACCCCATGCAAATGATGGGCCGGGCGCCAGACAAGTACTTAAAATTAACTGCGCATGTGTAGGGACATGGACGTATCCCCATGCGCATGCGTACAACCACGTTGGAACAACTGCCTAAGATACACTGGATCACTGTGTACACCGTGAACATAACCTACGACCAGCCAGACCCACGTCGACCCATATTCACAGACGTCCAACGTAAAATACGTAGGCTTGTGTTCCCTGGTCCATACCTTTGCATGGGTTGCTCCTCATCTATGGGGAATAACTTTACGCCGAATGTAAAAACTTACGCAAACCGCGTAAATTGTGCCACAAATCAATGGGAAAGCCACATGCGTCCAGCGTAAATATGCGCCCACTCTACGCCGGCGTAGGCAAGTTACGTCGGTGGGATGAAGTCTGTTTTTTAGGCGCATCTTTGCTTGTGGGTCCGGGGCTCACATACAACGGCGCATGTTTGTACTTACGCTGCGTATATGGAGATACGCCGGCGCAAGTGCTTTGTGAATCCAGGCCTCCATATTTTTTTTTAATTACTTCATATTCCAAACAATTGTGACAAAAAAAATACAACTTCATAAAACTCTCCAAGCCTCACTGGGTGGTATTTGTACTCTCCTGGAATTTTCAGGCCTCAAAAAATGAGATGTCAGTATTCAGGATTGATCGATTTTCAGATATAAAGTACTATAGTTTACGTTTCCTACAGACTAAATAATATACTGTACACAGATTTGGGTTATTTTTAGCAGCATACATTTTCTTTCTAAATTATGCAAACATGTATTTGCCAAATTTTAGAACATAAACAAAGAAAAACACATTTTTTGTTTCAAGATTTTTTTTTTTATTTAGCAAAAAAAACCTGTGGTATTTAACCACCTGCCGCCCACCAAATAGCAAAATGACTTGGCAAAGTGGTTTAGCTATCCTGATCGGATGTCATATGACATAACAGCATACATTTTTGCATAATTTGGTGGCAGTTCACCCAGGATTCCCACCATTTTTGACCACCAGGTATGCCACCCATGGCCACCAGGGATGACAATCAGTGCTCACAATTGATGCCAATCAGTGCCCATCACTAAAGTCTGCCAGTGATGCCCATCAGTGCTGCATATCAGTGCCACATATTGGTTCCAATCACCAGTGTCCATAAGTGCCACCTCATCAGTGCCCATAATTGCCACCTATCAGTGCCCATCAGTGGAGGAGAAAACCTACATTTTTACAAAGTTTTGAAAAAAAAAAATATCACAATGTTCTACTCTGAGAACATACGGAACATCCTTATTTGTAGTCAGTCACATCAGAGGACTATAAGATCCTAGATGACAGTAGCAGGGGGGATCTCAACACTTATGTCATGACACATTTTGTGGGTTCCAAATATCCCACTTCCTCACGCTCTGTGACACACTTGAGGAGAGAAGCATTCCTGCCCTTGCTTTACCCAGGAAACACATATACCATAGTTTTTGCGATGGTGAAAGGTTGCAATATGCAACTATATAGTCTATGTTCTCCCTAAGGATCACACACCATCTATTGTGGGGCGATATTATAGTAAAAAAAAAAAAAAAAACACACACGCATTCATCAGGATGTAGCAGTGTCACCACCATTCACACCACCATAGTTAGCTTTTTAGGTTGGCGATAAATTATATTTCTAGTGTAAAAGTAGCCCAAGGGCTTGTTTACACCACATTCCTTAAAATTCAGTGTACATTCAGTGCACTTACAAGCATTTGCAGTGTGTTTTTTTATGCATTATTTATGTTTTTTTTTTTACCTTTGCATGCATTTGTAGCAAGTTTGGTTCCCACTGCTGTAAATCACCGCCAATGAGAAGGAAGTTGCATCGGGGGGTAAAGGCAGTACACCTGTAAGGGGCCCGGAGGTCCCCAGGGCCCCGGATGGCAACCCTCCCCCTTTTTTTTTATTTTATAAAAAATAATATATATATATATTATATTTGTATATAATAATATATATATATATATATATATATATATATATATATCTCCCGAGGGCCTGGATGACTACCCCCTTTTATTATTTAAAAAAAAAAAATATTTTTCTTTTGTAAAGGCCCCCCCATTTTTTCAATTAGCGGTGGCACCCCGCTTCTCAATTTCAGGTGGCAGCCCCCCCCCCCCACCTTGGTTCTCTGCTCCAGGGGGCCCATGCTTGAAGCTGTGTAAGGGGCCCCATAATTCCTGATGGCAGCCCTGCCCATAGAGGCAGTTTGAGAGTGACAAGTGCCCCCAGAGAAAGCAGCTTGCTCTGAGGGCACGTGCTTAGGGGGAAGGGACAGAAGCACTAGTGGGAGGCCTGAGAATAGGGGATCAAACCCTTAGACCCATTTCACACTGGGGCATGCTTGCACTAAAAATAACGCATGTAAAATGCCTGAAAAGCACCTCTCAAGCCTCCCCAATGAGAAAGCCTGAGTGCTTTCACACTGGGGCAGCGCACTTACAGGACAGGAAAAAAAAAAGTCCTGTGAGCAGAAGCTTTGGGGCAGTGCGGGAGCATGGTATACACCGCTCTTCCACCGCCCCTGCAATTGAGATTAATGGGAAGCGCTGCCAGCACGCAGCAGCAGCACTTTGTTGGCACTTTTAACCCTTTATTTGGCTGCTAGCAGAGAAGTGCCCCATTAGCAGTAAAACTAACAGGGTTTTTCAGCTAACATCCCACCCCCCACCCCAGCCCAGTGTGAAAGTAGCCTTAGAACTACTTTAACTGCATCCAAGGAGGATACTTATAAGGGCGATAGAAAAACTTTTAACACAAATGGTAACAATGCAGCCAGACATGGCTATACACATGCCACGGCTCCATGGCTGCAGCATCTTTAACTTGGGGTGCAAGTTTTCACAGGTGGCACCACTTGTCAAGCTTCCCCAATTGAGTTCAATGGGGCCGTACCATAACTGTGAGCCAATGTTCAGCAATTTAAAAACAAAAGTAAATATGAATAAATTAAAGCCTTCACAAGATGGCAATACTGCCTCTTGTCAGCCACTGTTACAAATAAATACAGGGAGTGATTAATCACCTGTAAATGTTGAGGATTGTTCCATTCATTGCATTATAAATATGCTCCTAAAGTATAAATACAATGTAACAATATAGTTAAAATGGATTTTGTTGTCCAGCTGATCAGAACCGGTCTTTAATCTCACGTCAGCTCCAGCAAACCACAAAAAAAAAAAAGAAGGATCAGCTTCCAATTGCTTATAAGCTATTTTTCTTTACTTAAAGTGATTTACACTGACAGCAGGATTTAAATTGTGCGAGTTCAGCTGAATTTGCATGATTTCATACCCGCATGTCAAACCCACTTTGGGAGCGATTTCAGAGACATCTGTGTCAGTTCCTGCACAGATGTATATACCAATTGCACCTCAAAGTCACCGAAAGTAGAACAGAAACTACTTTTGGGAATCAGTGCGGCACAAACATATTCGGACTACGGTGCCATTGCCAGCCATAGCTGCCAATTTGGCATCCGCAACAATGTGAACCTAGGCTAAGGGCTAGTTTTTGTTGTCTTTACACAATAACAAACATGTTGTACTTACCTGCTCTATGCAGTGGTTTTGCACAAAGTACCCTCCTCATGCATAGCATGCATTAAAGTGGATGTAAACCCCATTTTTTTTTATATCACAATGTAGAGTATAATATTTCCTATCTGTGCCCAGTCTGGCCACATAGAGTTAATCCAAATTTGAGAATCCTCTTTTACGTTCAGTGAAAATGAACAGCCTTCCAGATAAAACCCTGCCTAGATAAAAAGTCTGTTTTCTCTCTTCTTGCTTTGAGTGAGAGGTTATTTACATATCTAGCTAGGAAATGTATATCATATGTTATGTTTTGTTTATCATAACATGAGGTGATATAACATCATAACACATCCTAGTAATACACAATGAACTTTGGATCACCTCTTGTTATGATAAATATGTCCAACCTAGATTTGTAAATAACCTGTTACTGAAAGCAATAACAGAGAAACTGACTTTATAATTAGGCACGTTTTTATCTGGAATTCTGTTAATTTGCACTGAACTTTAAAAGAGGATTACTCAGCGCTGGATTAACTCTGTGTGGCAAGACTGGGCACAGGTGATAGGAAATCTTATACTCTACATTGTGACATCAAACGAAAAAAATACATTTTTTGGGGTTTACATCCACTTTAAGATGAAAAACCTTCTGCCTTTACAACAATTTTAGCACTTATTTCCAAACATTTGTTGCCCAATAACATTAAAAAACTAACACCATTTAACAAAAGTGTTTTAACCACTTGACCACTGGGCACTTAAACCCCCTTCCTAACCAGACCAATTTTCAGCTTTTTTTCACACAAATAGAGCTTTCTTTTGGTGGTATTTGATCACTTCTGGGTTTTTTATTTTTTGCGCTATAAAAGAAAAACGACTGAAAATTCTGTAAAAAAAAAAAAAAAAAAAAACTTGTTTCTGTCATATTAGCAGGTTATTTCTCACACACAGCATATGCATACCACAAATTACACCCCAAAACACATTCTGCTATTCCTCCCGAGTATGGCGATACCCCATGTGTGAGACTTTTACACAGCGTGGCCACATACAGAGGCCCAACATGCAGGGAGCGCCATCAGGCGTTCTGGAACACCCAGGCCAATTCTGACATTTCTCGCCTACAAGGAAAAATCATAATTTATTTGCTAGAAAATTACATAGAACCCCAAAACATTATATATGCTTTTTTAGCAAAGACCCTAGAGAATACAATGGCGGGCCGTTACAACGTTTTATCTCGCATGGTATTTTCGCAGAAATTTATTGAACGCGTGTTTTTTGTTTTTTAAAAAACTGTTTTGTGCTTAAAACAAAACAAAACAAAACAGTAAAGTTAGCCCAATTTTTTTTCATAATGTGAAAGATGAAGTTACGCCGAGTAAATAGATACCCAACATGTCACACTTCAAAATTGCGCACACTCGTGAAATGGCGCCAAACCTCGCTACTTAAAAATCAAGTATTGCAGGGTATCGGGGGTATTGCCGAGTATTGGGGTATTGCAAAGTATCATGCAGGGTATTGGGGTATTGCCGAGTATTGGGGTATTGCGAGTTGAGTATTGCAAAGTATCATGGGGTATTGGGGTTGCCGAGTATTGGGTATTGTATTGGGGTATTGTAGAGTATTGGGTATTGCCGAGTATTGGGTATTGCCGAGTTATTGGGGTATTGCCGAGTATTGGGTAATGCAGAGTATTGGGGTATTGCAAAGTATCGAGTATTGGGTATGCCGAGTATTGGGGTATTGCAAAGTATCATGCAGAGTATTGGGGTATTGCAAAGTATCGAGTATTGGGGTATTGCAATTGGGGTAGCAAAGTATCATGCAGAGTATTGGGGTATTGCCGAGTATTGGGGTATTGCCGAGTATTGGGGTATTGTTGAGTACTGGGGTATTGTTGAGTACTGGGGTATTGTTGAGTATTGTTGAGTACTGGGGTATTGTTGAGTACTGGGGTATTGTTGAGTATTGTTGAGTACTGGGGTATTGTTGAGTACTGGGGTATTGCCAGGTACTGGGGTATTGTGGGGTACTGGGGTATTGGGGGTACTGGGGTATTGTGGGGTACTGGGTATTGTGGGTATGGGTATTGTTGGGGTAACTGGGGTATTGTTGGGTATTGTTGGTACTGGGGTATTGTGGGGTACTGGGGTATTGTGGGGTATTGTGGGGTACTGGGGTATTGTTGGGTACTGGGGTATTGTTGGGTATTGTTGGGTACTGGGGTATTGTTGGGTACTGGGTATTGTTGGGTATTGTGGGTACTGGGTATTGTGGGGTATTGTTGGGTACTGGGGTATTGTGGGGTATGGGGTATTGGGGTGGTATTGTTGGGTACTGGGGTATTGTGGGGTATTGGGGTATGGGGTATTGTGGGGTATGGGGTATTGTTGGGTATTGTTGGGTACTGGGGTATTGTGGGGTATTGGGGTATTGTGGGGTACTGGGGTATTGTGGGGTATTGGGGTATTGTGGGGTATGGGTATTGTGGGGTATTGGGTACTGGGGTATTGTGGGTACTGGGGTATTGTGGGGGTATTGGGTACTGGGGGATTGCTGAGTACTGGGGATTGCAGGGTAACTAGGGGATTGCAGAGCTGGGATGTTTTGAGGGATGGCTGGATCTGTGACTGCATTTGTCACAGATCCAGCCACAGCTCAGCTGCTGACACCCCGCTCCCCCCCCTCTCCTCGCACACTGTACAGAGAGGAGGAGAGGGAGGAACCGGCGTCATCAAATGACGCCGGTTTGTTTACAAGTGATCGCGCCGTCATTCGACGGCGCGATCACGTGGTAAACGGCCGCTATCAGCGGCAATTTACCGTGATCCGTGATGCGCCGGGTCTTCTAGACCCGGCGAGCACGGACACTTTCGCGAGCGCGTCCCAGGGGACGCGCAATCGCGGAAGTGCACGAGGACGTCCCAGGGACGTCGTGTCAAAGCAACTCCACCGCGCCGTAGCAGTAAAATGCTTATGTCGCTCTATTTTTTTTTTTTTTTTTTTAAGTGTATTTTTTGTGCGTGAACTCGAGAGAGAGGAGCCGGACTGCAGGAGTTGGGAGTAGGCAGACCCTCCCCCCGGAGGCAATCGCCATCCTTCTCCATGCCCCTGGTGGCAATGGCGGGTGGTGTGAAGGGGGCCTTCCACTCACAAAGCCCACCCTACCTGCTCCTCTTGGGATGGGATGCCCAACTGGGGCCCAACGGGAGCCCCAATGGGGCAGAGGGACTCCCCCTATGAGGGAGTGAGGGCCTAGCCCACCACAGCCACCCCGTAGGTCCTTCGCCTCTCTTTATTTTAAAGAGACCGCATGGCCAAAGTGCATGTGAAACCAATTTCGTGTGCGTGCAAACCAATTGGTGGTTTTTTTTGTGGGGGGGTGGGCGTACTAAGTGTGGTGGTTTTTTTTTGTGGGGGGGTGGGCACGCACACAGGCGTACCTTGCATAGCACACCCACCAGGAGCCGGCTGAGACCACCAAACTCATTCACATGTAGCCGAGACCGGGATCCGAACCCTTGGCTGCAGAGGTGAATGAATGCTTGTCAGCGCAGTGCCAATCACGTTGAGCCAGCTCCCCAGTAAAATCCCCAGTAAAATGCTTATGGCGCGGTGGGAAGTGGTTAAATTAGTTAGTAGCATTGACATGCTTTGTACCAGATAGATATCATTTTATTAGCAATATATTTAGGAGCAAAAATTGGAAAAAAAAAAATGATGGTTTATTTAGTGCCGGTTCACACAGGTTTATTTAGTGCAGCTTCAAAGTCATCAAAGTCATCCACTCTGAAGCCGCCCATACAACAGCGCAACTTGCTAAATGACTTCTGTATTGAAGTCAATGCAAGCCGCTCCAAAGCAGTACAGGGACCATTTTCTAAGTCAGAGCGACTTGAGTCGCTCCTATTAGGACGGTTCCATTGGAGCTTAACTTGTCAGGCAGCTAAGTCGCGTGAAGTTGTGTGAAGTTGTGTGAACCGGCACTTAAAAGTAAAACGATTTTTTCAACTACCATTGACCAAACTATATAATAATATATTATATTTAAAAAAACATGAAAACCAATGCCACCAAAAGAAAAGCCTTGTTTATCCCCTTTAAATATATATCACTTGTATACAGTACCAATAAGTAAGAATCTAATGCTTGTGTAAAATGCCTATAGCCGCAATGTAAACATTTATTTTGTCTCTAAAGAGTAAATAGGCATCAGATTTTTGTAGCAGCTTGTACACATAGCCAAGGCTGCCACAGTTTACCTACTACATTCATAGCTAGCCAGAAACAAGGCTTTCAAACCAGATAATTCCCTCCAATTTGTTGAGAAAAGGTAATGTACAATAAAACAACTCGGCAAATAGTGAACATTAAGGCTGGGTTCGCACTGTTGCAAATTGCATGTGGTCTTTCTCTGCATCCAATTCACATAGGAGATTGTGAACGGCTCTCTATGGAGCGGCTGCGCACATCTCTGCAGGGGCTTAGGTGTGAATTGTACAGGCGTCCTGTGCATCTTTTGGTCTATTTCAGATCCAAATTCAGCCCAAAACTCATAGCAAAACTAACAGGAAAAGCTGGAAACAGGATAGGATAAGACTAGGTTGCAGTACAACTGGGAAGCCAAGGCAAGATCATGGGGGAAATAAGATGGGAGGCCAGAGCAACACCAATAATCAAACCAAGTGACTGGTAGAGAAGCAGTGATATAAAACCTTCCAGCAGGTGTTAGCGTTGATTAATACTTAGCCCAGAACTGCAAGGAGACACCTGCTGGTGAAATCAAGACACACCTGCTGACAGCTTTAACCACTTACTGACCAGCTGCCAACGTTATACAGCAGCAGGTTGGCACGATCCAACAACCCATCGTAGCTGTATGTCGGCTTCTTTAACCACTTCCATACTAGGCACTTACGTACCTTCCCGCCTCAGCTTTCAGCGCTGTCACACTTTGAATGACAATTGCGTGGACACTGTACCTAAACAAAATTGGCGTCCTTTTTTTCACACAAATAGAGCTTTCTTTTGGTGGTATTTGATCACCTCTGCGGTTTTAATTTTTTGCGCAACAACTAATTAAAGACTGTTAACTTTTTTGTAAATAAGTATGTTTTCTCTTTCAATTACGGGCACTTTTATGGCGGCACTGACGGGCACTGATGAACACCAATGAGGTAGTACTGATGGGCACCGATGAGGTGGCACTGATGGGCACTGATAGGTGGTGCTGGTATGCGGCATTGATGGGCACTCATAGGTGGCACTGATGAGCACTCATATGTGGCACTGATGGGCACTCATAGGTGGCACTGATGGGCACTCATAGGTGGCACTGATGGGCACTCATAGGCGGCACTGATGGGCACTGATAGGCAGCACTGGGCACTCATAGGCGGCACAGATGGGCACTCATGGGTGCCACTTATGGGTGGCACTGATGGGTACTTAAGGGTGGCACAGATGGGCACTGGGCATGGATTGGCACTGAGGGGTGGCACTGATGGACACTATGGGGTGGCACTGATGAATCTATGTTGCCAATCAGTGCCGATTTTTCTAGTGTGGGCTTCCCTGGTGGTCCAGTGTGGGCATCCGAGGGGGGCTGTGCTGATAAACAATCAGCACGAACCCCCCCTGTCAGGAGAGCCGCCGATCGGCTCTCCTGTACTCGCGTCTGTCAGACGCGAGTGAGGAAGAGCCATCGACGGCTCTTTCTGTTTACATCGTGATCAGCCGTGATTGGACACGGCTGATCACGTGGTAGCGAGCCTTCCGCCGGAGAGTCGTTACCGAGATCGAAGATGCAGGGTGTCAGACTGACACCCCGCATCACCGATCGCCGCACTGCGCGCCCCCACGGGCGTGCGCTGCATGAAATCCTGCAGGACGTCAATTGATGTCCAGTCAAGATTTCACAACCACTTCCCGGACGTCAATCTCCTATTAAGTGGGCGGGAAGTGGTTAAGGGAGGTAGCGCGGCCACTGCACTGCAGGGCTGCAGATGACGGGAGCCAGAACAGGGACGTACGTGTGTGTAAACGACACACACATCACAGTTCTGAGAAGCAAATTGTGAGTTCCTACTAGCTAGGAACACGATCTGTCATTTCCTCTAGTCACTCCCATCCCCCTACAGTTAGAACACACACTAAGAAACACAGTTAAAGGGATTGTAAAGACAAAAATATTTTCCTCTTAAATTACAGTCTGACAGTAGCTGATAAAGTAAAAAGTAATGTTTTGCATTATAACTAGTTTAATACCTGTTGAAATTGAGCTGTTTTATTCAACTCCGTCACTCCTAAATCGTTATTCTCACTGACTTCCTGGTTTGCGGTGCACATTCATTCTTTCTACATCACGGCCTGATGGGAACTACAGTTCCCATTAGGCTTAGCCTCCCTGCCTGTGAGGGATAAGAGAGCATCTTCACGCAGGGCTGTAGACATAGGGAGGGGGTGAGCACATTCTGCTTTCCACCATGCAAAACAGCTCAGGTGCTGGTGGAAAGCAAGAAGAGGAGAGACAGGAAGTGGCATTTTCAAACCTGGATTACTGTATTTTGGAGGTCAAAAGGAAAAACAAGGTAAGTGATATTTAAATGCTCTAGCTTACAGCAATCAATTGAACTAATAAAAAACAAACCTTTAGTGTTCCTTTAAGCCCTTGATTGCCCCCTAGTGCTAACCCCTTCCCTGCCAGTGACATTTACACAGTAAGCAGTTCTTTTCTATAGCACTGTTCGCTGTATAATTGTCAATGGTCCCAAAAATGTGTCAAAAGTGTTCGATCTGTCCCCCATAATGTTGCAGTCCCGATAAAAATCACAGATCACCACCATTACTAGTAAAAAAAAAAAAAAATGCCATAAATCTTTCCACTATTTTGTAGACGCTATAACTTTTGCGCAAACCAATCAATATACGTTTATTGCGTGTAAGAATACATATCGGTCTAAACGGAGGAAACAATTTGCTTTTTTAAAACAAATTTGGGGATATTTATTATAGCAAAAATCTAAAGAATATTCTATTGTGTGGGAAAAAAAGGATGTCAATTTTGTTTGGGTACAGTGTGGCACAACCACGCAATCGTCAGTTAAAGTGCCGTATCGCAAAAAATTTGGCCTGGTCATTGAGCGGCCAAATCTTCTGGAGCTGAAGTGGTTAAAGGGACAGGTCCACTGAAGACTCCTATATTTAAAGGAAGTTTGTCATAATTTTTTTCTGGCATTAGTACCTCCTATTTTATTTTCTTAAAACAAGCACAAACTTAATTTGCCTATTAATGTCAGGTTATTTAGCATGACAGCATATGTCCTATATGGATATGTGACAGATATAGATCCCTGCCTACAGGGTCTGTGACAGAATTAAATTCCTGTTGCCAGGGTACATAATAGAACTGGATACCTACTTTGGGAATGCTAACCCTAAAAAATGTATTACAATGTAGGAAACATAATAGAGTGCTGACTTTATTTACCCCATGACCAAAGTCTGGAACTTCTATTACAAGCACCTATCGTAACTAGGCTCCTTTATCTATGGGTTCAGAGAGCAAGGTATACTCACCTAATCATCTGATCCTCCAAGTGCAAGCCTGGCCGTTTTGGCATATGGCCCCGACGGTCCAGAGGTCATGTGCGGTGGACTGTTCTTGATGTCATCACACCCATAGACCGAATCTGGACATGAAGGCATCAAGAACAGACCATCCTGCTAGCGCACCGCTCCAGTGTGAAAGCCCTCGGGGTTTTCACATTGGATAGACAGCAGCAGCTGTTTCAGATCGCTTTGCAGGCGCTATTTTTAGGGTTATAGCGCCTGCAAAGTGACCCAGTGTGAAAGGGGTCTAATGGAAACAGGCACCATCAGTGTTTTAGCAGAGACAGGCATTGGGGCTAGGAGTTAAAGGATAAGTTTACCTTTTAACAGCTTCAACCCCAGAAGATTTTACCCCCCTTCCTGACCAGAGCACTTTTTACAATTTGCCACTGCATCGCTTAAACTGACAATTGCGCGGTCATGCGACGCTGTACCCAACAAAATTTGCGTCCTTTTTTCCCCACAAATAGAGCTTTCTTTTAATGATATTTTTTGCACTATAAACAAAAGAACAGCGACAATTTGAAAAAAAAAAAAAAAACACAATATCTTTTACTTTATGCTATAACACCAATATTTTTATTTATTTTTTTAAATATGTTTTCCTTAGTTTTGGATGATATATATTCTTCTACATATATGTGGTAAAAAATCGCAATAAGCGTATATTGATTGGTTTGCGCAAAAGTTATAGCGTCTACAAAATAGGGGATAGAATTATGCCATTTTTTTTTATTTTTTTTTTACTAGTAATGGGGGCGATCTGGGACTACAACATTATGGCGGACAGATCAGACACTTTTGACACATTTTTGGGTCATTGACAATTTTAAAGCGATCAGTGCTATAAAAATGCACTGATAACTGTAAAAATGTCACTGCCAGTGAAGGGGTTAACACTAGGGGGCGATTAAGGGGTCAATTGTGTTCCCTAAGTTGTGTTCTAACTGAAGGGGGGTGGGACTTACTAGGGGAACTGACAGATTGATATTCATACTTTGCATGAACATACGATCAGTAATTTCTCCCCTGAAAGAACGAGAGCTGTGTGTTTACACACACAGCTCCCGGTTCTTGCTGTCATGAGTGATCGCAGGTGCCCGGCGGTCATCGTGCCTGCCAGGCACTCACATTGGGGGGAGCAGCGGGTGTGCGTGTGCGTGCCCCCTAGTGGCCACAGGACGAAGCGACGTAACATAATGTTGTTTCACCTAGCCGAACCATGTTGCCACAGTAATACTGTGCCAGCTGGTAGGCAAGTGGTTAATATATATATATATATATATATATATATATATGTGTGTGTGTACATTTTTTGAGGGTAAAAAATAAAAAAAACTTTGCATTTATTTTTTTATTTTTTTGTAGGAGACTGGAAAGCATTGCACCTGCAATCAGTACACAATACTGCTGCTCCTAGACGAGTTCACTTCGGGCTGATCCCTATACACTGCCCCCAATCAGGTACTAGCCTACCTTGCATGCTGTACCATATATGCAAAGAAAGGGCCAGATGGCTGCACACTGACAATCCACTTTATTGATAGTAAAACCACAATGACAGGAGATGAGAGTCCCAGCAGGGAACAAACAAGTGAATGCATTCCATGCTCTCAACAGTGCTTAATCCAATGTTTCTCAACTTCAGCCCCAACAGGTCATGTTTTCAGGCTTACCATTATTTTGCACAGGTGATTTGATCAGTTTCACTGCCTTAGGGCTCTTTCACACGGGGCAGATCAGTAATGAGCACCTCCGTTTGCTCAGCGGGGATCGCTCTGTTGATCCCCGCTGAGCCGGCAGAAGATAGGGCGGCCCCCGCACACTGTGCAGGGACCTTCCTGTCTTTTCTCCGCTCTCCCCTATGGGGGGATCGGATGAACACGGACCGTCTGTCCTTGTTCATCCGATCCGATCTGCCAGACGGAAGGAAAAGTAGGTTTTTCCTCCGTCATACTTTGCCGGATCGGAGCAGATCGGATGTCAGCGGGCATGTCACCACTGACATCCGCGGCTCCATAGAGGAGCACAGAGTGCCCATTCAGGCCCGCAAAAAAAACTGGCAGGGGGACCTGAATGGACGATCCGTGTGAAAGAGCCCTTAGTAATTACCACAGCAGTTTCATCTGAGGGAGATCCTGAAAACATGACCTGTTGGGGCACCTTGAGGACTAGAGTTGAGAAACACTGGCTTAATCATTATTTCATATGGGTGAGAAGCTGCTGTGATGTGAAGAAGGAAGTTTCTTTCCTCCTAATATCAGCAAAGGCAAACTTAAATATTGATATAAATAATAACTATATATATATATATATATATATATATATATATATATATATATATATATATATATATATATATGTTTATTTATGTATATAGGTGATTTTATATATATATATATATATATATACACACACACACATACACAGTATAGTTATAATGTATTTTCTTTTAGGACCCATTCACATCTGAGCAATGCAGAATTGTTGGCAGAATTGTGCAATTCTTTCCACAATTCCAAATTGCTCTAAAATTCTGTCAAAATACGTAATGTGTTTTTGGGTGCCATTCAGGGGCGGACTGACAATTGAGGAACTCGGGCACTCAATGGGGGCCCCATCAGGGTTGCCAGGCTCATTAAAACCAGGGACAGTATGTAAAAATCTGTGTTTTTTTTACATCTGTCCCTGATATGTCCAAAACCTACATGCTTTTGATGTGAAAATCCCGAGATTTTAGCTGCCCCACCTCTGTACTGCCACCTGGCTTGGTGGCCATCTGTAAGCCTGGGGGCCCCATAATCTTCTATTGCCCGGGGGCCCCATGAGTTGTCAGTCTGCCCCTGGTGCCATTCATTGTTAATGGCACCCCAAATACAGTTAGCAAACATGCATTTTGCCACACATTTTGTCATTTGACAAATACTCTAGCAACTTGCCAAAATGGGCATTGAAAAAATGCACAATGCTCCATGCCCAAAATGTACATTTTGGTGCTTTTTTTAACCACTTGTCAACCGACCGCCGTCAAATGACGGCGGGCGGAAGACTCCATTGTTCTGACAGGACGTCATATGACGTCCTGTGTCTTTTTAAAGCCGCTAGGGGGCGCGTGCAAAAAAGAAAATCGCAGATAGCTGCCATTACTAGTAAAAAAATAATAATAAAAATGCCATAAAACTATCCCCTATTTTGTAAACGCTATAAATTTTGCGCAAACCAAATCGATAAACGCTTATTGCATTTTTTTTTACCAAAAATATGTAGAAGAATACGTATCGACCTAAACTGAGGATTTTTTTTATATATATATATATTTTGGGGAATATTTATTATAGCAAAAAATATTGATTTTTTTTCAAAATTGTCGCTCAATTTTTGTTTATAGCGCAAAAAATAAAAACCGCAAAGGTAATGAAATACCACCAAAAGAAAGCTCTATTTGTGGGGAAAAAAGGACGCCAATTTTGTTTGGGAGCCCGACCGCGCACAATGGCGCACGACCACGCAATTGTCAGTTAAAGCGACGCAGTGCTGGAAGCTGAAATTTCGCCTGGGTAGGAAGGGGGTAAAACCTTCTGGGGCTGAAGTGGTTAACATGTATTTTGGCTCATTTCTTTACCTGCATTTTGGAGTGCGTTCCAGAAACACATGCAAAATGCATTATATGCTTGCAGTGTCATTAATTGTTAATGGCATCCCAAAAGTGGCTAGCAAATGTGTGGTTTGCCAAAATACGCATAAAAAGCAAATCAAAATGCACGTTAAAAAGGTGTCAAACTATATGCTAAAAAAAGCATAAGAGTGTGCATTACAAACCACACAAATGCTTCTTAAAATAACCTGGGCCAAAATGTGTGTTTAAAAAAATGCACAATTAAAAAACCAACGCCAGATGTGTGTTAAAAAAAAATGCCATGTTAAAAAAAATGCCAAAATATGCTTAAATAATGCCAAAATTAGCAATTAAAAAACACACATTTAAAAAACGTGCCAAAATGTGTGTAAAAAAAGTTAAACAAGCACTTATTATTTTCATGGAATAACACAGCCTTTTTTTTTTGGTTTCACTTTTTAAAACTCAGCTGCTCTGTAATCACACAAGTTTCTCAGGAGATCACAGGCAGCCCCTCCCTCTTCTACTCAGATCTCATGTGTTCTCAGAGGAAAAACTTCTCCTTCTGAGAACAAATGTTCACCGCTTCATAAACAGGGTGCCAGAGGAGAAGATTTTTCTCTGAGAACTAAAATGAGATAAATTATCAATGTTTGATAAACCTACACCTAAGTGCTGGTGAGAGCATGAAACACGTTTACCTTTTTGTCCCCTGCTGGGTCTGTCATCTCCTGTCATTGTGGTTTTACTATCAATAAAGTGGATTGTTGGTGTGCAGCCATCTAGACTTTTCTTTGCATACCTGGGATCAGTAGATCACTGGTGCAATGCAGGGCTCCTGTAGGCTGTCAGTGTAAGCTGTCTGCTTGTAACACACTGACAGGAAGAATTGATGAACTACCCTAGAGCTTTTAACAGCGTCCTGGTAGTTCATTGAGAATGAAAGTTGGGGGGTAGGGCAGAAAATGTGTCCCCCCACCTATGGGGCTGTGGCAGATTAAAAACGGTTCTAGA
This sequence comes from Rana kukunoris, assembly GCA_029574335.1. Lineage (NCBI taxonomy): Eukaryota > Metazoa > Chordata > Amphibia > Anura > Ranidae > Rana > Rana kukunoris. The sequence goes on from JAJQKJ010000758.1 coordinate 16,961, forward strand.
GTTAAACTTAATTTGCATACTTACCTGTAATTGGCAGCCTAAGTGCTACATGTTGTTTAAAACGGTTCTGAGCACGGGTTGTCACCTAATTAACAAGAGAGGTGCGTCACAAGAGATGCAGTCGGCTATGAACAGAAGAAAAAAGGCACATACCAATATGGTACTTGTAGTTCATTCATTCACAGAACTCTTTTCAAATAGTGACAGCAGGTGCGGGGAGAGGCTGTAGGAGCGGGAACACGTTGTACATGTTCCTAAAGGTGAACTTATCCTCAAGGCTGTATTCACACATATGCTAATTGGATGTGGATTTCCTGCATCCAATTAGCATAGCAAGAGAATGTGACTGGCTCTCTAGCAATAATTTTGAAAAAAAAAAGAATATATTTTATTTTTTGCTATAATAAATATCCCCCAAAAATATATTAAAAAAAAAAAAATTTCCTCAGTTTAGGCCGATACATTTTCTTCTACATATTTTTTCATTTAAAACAATCGCAATAAGTGTTTATTGATTGGTTTGCGCAAAAGTTATAGCGTCTACAAAATAGGGGGTAGTTTTATCGCATTTTTATATATATATATTTTTTTACTAGTAATGGCGGCGATCTGCGTTTTTTTTCGGTACTTGCAACCTTATGGCGGACACATCGGACACTTTTGACAATTTTTTTTAGCGATCAGTGCGATCAAAATGCATTGATTACTGTAAAAATTTCACTGGCAGGGAAGGGGTTAACACTAGGGGGCGATCAAGGGGTTAATTATGTTCCCTTTTTTTACAAACTCAAGGGGGGTGGGATTGTCTAGGGGAAATGACAGATTGCTGTTCATACATTGTATGAACATACGATCAGTCATTTCCCCCCTGAAAAAAACGGGAGCTGTGTGTTTAGACACACAGTGCCCGGGTTTTCGCTCTGTCACAAGCGATCGCGGGTGTCCGGCAGTGATCACGCCTGCCGGGCACACGCATCAGCACAAGGGGCGAGCAGGGGGCGCACGACCACCCCTAGTGCCCACAATGCAAAAATCACGTTATATTACGTGATTTTGCGCAGTCGAGCCGACCTGCCGCCGTAAAACTACGGTGGGCAGTCGGCAAGTGTTTAATGAATGTTTGCCAAAGTTCAGCCATAAATTGATAGGCACTAATGTAAAGTCATCTATATTTTCTAGTCCATCTAGCTCTAAAGGCTCGTACATACGCTACGAAAATCATAAGGGAAAAGTCTGAAGAGGAGCTGTCTGCGGATTTTCGGATCGTTAATACGGTACATTTGACAGCCAATTTGACTTTTACATCAGACAAAAGCTGGATGTGCAGGCTATAAAACTTTTGTCTGATGTGAATTCAACATTTGATTTTTGTATGGTCAGTACAGAAACCCGCCACAAAAACGTTGAAAGTACAACCATGCTCAGAATCAAGGAACGGGCGGGAAGAGTTTGGTCTTGTAAACTACTGTTCATAACCTAGAATTAAGACCCCTTTCACACTGAGGAGTTTTTCAGGCGTACAGCGCTATAAATAGCGCTGCTATACCACCTGAAAAACTCCTGCACTGCATACTCAATGTGAAAGCCCGAGGAGTTTCACACTGAGGAGATGCGCTGGTGGAAGAAAAAAAATCTCCTGCCAGCAGCATCTTTGGAGCGGTGAGAGGAGTGGCGTGTATACCGCTCCTTCACCGCTCCTTCACCGCTCCTTCACCGTTCCTTCCATTTAAAACAAAGAGAAACCGCGGCAATACCACCCGCAATGCGCCTCTGCTAGCAGCCGAATCCCGCAGCAAATCCGACGGTATAGCGCCGCTATTTTTAGCGGCGATATACCGCCACCGCGGCTCCCGTCCCAGTGTGAAAGGGGCCTTACATTCGTGACAATTGATGAAATGTCAAAATTCTCATCTTCTTTAATGGGATAATAGTGAAGCTGCTTTGCTGGTGATACTGATGTAGTTATGCCAAACATATTTTACAAGGCATTTGTTTTGTACGATCTGAAAATCGCGAATCAACGTTCACCAAACTTCTACTAACACGAAATTAGCAGAAGGGGACCAAAGGTTGGCGATTGATATACTGTATATACATACATAGTACCGTTAGTAAGCTAGACAAAATCCTGCACACGCCCTTTTGACAAAAATCAGACCGTTTGTACGAGGCTTAACACTACCCTCTCCACTGACTGACAATGCTGCTGTCCAATGGTGGCTATTAGGGATGAGCCGAACACCCCCCCCCCCCCCCGTTGTTTCGCAACAGAACCTTCGAACGGACCGAACGTTCGCGCAAACTTTTAGAACCCCATTGAAGTCTATGGGACTCGAACGTTCGAGAATATACAAGTTATTGTCATAAAACGTCTTTGAGAACCCGGGTCTTGCCCCAGGGAACATGTATAAATGAAAGCAAGTGAGCAGTGGAGCAGTGATTTTAATGATGCTTAACCACTTAACCACCGCAGGCCATAAAATAAAGACTGCAAGGTGGTTCCTTAACTCTGGGTGGACGTTATATAACGTCCTCCCAGAGTCGCTCTCCCGCTAGTTGTGGTAAATTGCCGCCGATAGCGGCCGTTTACCACGTGATCACTCCGTCCAATGACGGAGCGATCACATGTAAACAAACCGGCGTCATTTGATGACGCCGGTTCCTCCCTCCTCTCTCTGTACCGATCGGTACAGTGTGAGAGGAGAGCGCGGATGGCAGCAGCGCTGTGGCTGGATCTGTGACTATTGCAGTCACAGATCCAGCCATCCCTGCTCAGCCATCCCTGCATTAACCCCTGCGCAATACTCTTCCTTCCCTGCGCAATACTCTGCAATACCCCCTGCGCAATACTCTGCAATACCCCTTGCACAATACTCTGCAATACTCCCTGCGCAACATTCTGCAATACTCCCTGCGCAATACTATGCAATACTCCCTGCGCAATACTCTGCAATACTCCCTGCACAATACTCTGCAATACCCCCTGCGCAATACTCTGCAATACTCCCTGCGCAATACTCTGCAGTACCCCCTGCGCAATACTCTGCAGTACCCCCTGCGCAGTACTCTGAACAATACTCTGCAATACCCACGCACAATACTCTGCAATACCCACGCACAATACTCTGCAATACCCCTGGCACAATACTCTGCAATACCCCTGGCACAATACTCTGCAATACCCCTGGCACAATACTCTGCAATACCCCCGGCACAATACTCTGCAATACCCCCGGCGCAATACTCTGCAATAACCCCGGCGCAATACTCTGCAATACCCCCGGCGCAATACTCTGCAATACCCCCGGCGCAATACTCTGCAATACCACCGGCGCAATACTCTGCAATACCCCCGGCGCAATACTCTGCAATACTCCCTGCGCAATACTTTGCGATCGTTTTTTTTTTCAGGCTTCCCAGCCTAGAGGTGAGATGTGGGGTCTTATTGACCCCATATCTCACTGTAAAGAGGACCTGTCATGCTATATTCCTATTACAAGGGATGTTTACATTCCTTGTAATGGTAATAAAAGTAATCAAAACATTTATTTTTGGGGAAAAACGTGTCAAACTAAAATAAATAAAGTAAAATGAACAATAAAAAAAATAAAAAAAATTCACAGCGCCCCTGTACCCGTGTGCTCGTATACAGAAGCAACCGCACACATAAGTCCCGCCCACATATGAAAACAGTGTTCAAACCACACATGTTAGGTATCGCTGCGAACGTTAGAGCGAGAGCAATAATTTTGGCCCTAGACCTCCAACTAAAAAGATGTAACCAGTAAAAACATTTAAAGCGTCACCTATGGGGATTTTTAAGTAGCGAAGTTTGGCGCCATTCCACGAGCATGTGCAATTTTGAAGGGTGACATGCTGGGTATCTATTTACTCGGCGTAACTTCATCTTTCATATTATGCAAAAACATTGGGCTAACTTTACTGTTTTTTTTTTAAAGCACAAAACTGTTTTATTTAAAATTGCTGTGCAAATACCATGCGCGATAAAAAGTTGCAATGACCACCATTGTATTCTATAGGGTATTTGCTAAAAAGAATATATAATGTTTTGGGGTTCTTTGGAATTTTCTAGCAAATAAATTATGATTTTTCCATGTAGGAGAGGAATGTCAGAATTAGTCTGGGTGTTCCAGAACGCCTGATGGCGTTCCCTGCATGTTGGGCCTCTGTATGTGGCCACGCTGTGTAAAAGTCTAACCCGCTAATATGAACATTTTGTGGAAAAAAATAAAAATTAAAAAAAATCTTGATTTTGCAAAGAATTGTGGGAAAAAATGACAACTTCAAAAAACTCAGGATGCCTCTTTCTATATACCTTGGAATGTGTTCTTTCCAAAAAGGGGTTGTAATGGTCACCACCATTTACGACCTTCCATCAACCCATGACAGCTCCTCTGACACATAGACAAACCAACAGGACCCTGATCCATATCCATTCCCCAGAAAATGAGACTGACGGGTCTATTCTCTGCTTCAAAATATATATGAATTATGATCCTATTAGCCACCCTACAACCAAAAGGGCAAAGGTTGGATTTAGACCCAGGAGTTATTAGTGTCCCTGGCACAGGAGTATCTCTCATCCTTCCAAAGTCTCTGATTGTCACGGTTCAATCCATTACAGGTGTCATTTGGGGGGTATTTGTACTTTTCTGGCATGTTAGGGTCTCAAGAAATGAGAGAGGCTGTCAGTACATCAGATGTGATCAAATTGATCAATTTTCAGTAATTGGTACCATAGCTTGTAGACCCTATAACTTTCACCCAGCCGCCGTTTTTTACAAATTCCTATAAACCGGCGGCGTAATTTCTCAATTTTTGAAACATTTTTAGTTTTCTGTTACCAAAGATATGTAGCAGGGCGATATTACATAAAAAAAAATTTAGGTTACATTTTTGAAGAAAAAACATTACGTTTTTTCGCTCGTTTGCAAAATTTTATAATTAAAACGACGCGAACTTCCCAGCGGCCGCAATTAAGAAAAATTATCGAAGCCCGAAGCCGCCGTTTTTTTACCAAATTTTCGTCTTTTTTTTCATTTATACCGAAAAAAATAAAAACCGCAGAGGAGGTGATCAAATACCACCAAAAGAAAGCTCTATTTGTGAGAAAGAAAGGACAAAAATGTCATTTGGTTACAGTGTTGTATGACTGAGTTATTGTCATTCAAACTGTGAGAGCACCGAAAGCTGAAAATTGGTCTGGTTATTAAGGGGGTTTAGGTGCCAAGTGGTTAAAGTATTTTTTTTTTAAATCCTTTAAATATCGTACCTGCTGGTTCTCTATAGTATGCCTATGAAGTGGCACGTTTTTAGAACTGTCCCTGCACAAAATGAGATTACTATAAGAAAAAAGTCATTTAAAACTGCTTGCGGCTTTAATGTAATGTCTGATCCCTGCAATATGGATGAAAATAATTGAGAAAAAAAGTGGAGTTCCCACCTGAAAAAAATGTTTCCACCAAAAATCAAAAAAAAAAAGAAAATGGATTTTTTTTTTACTTACCCTAAATAGCTCTTGCTATAAGTGCCAAATCTGCCTCTTGATCCTCCGCTGTGGATTCTCTTCCTCCTCCTACACTCGGTGTCTTGTTGTGAATGGGGCACGCTGCATTCTGGGAACTGTGTGTGTCCCAGAAAGCAGCCTACCCATTCACAAAGCGCCGCTTGCACCTGCGCAGTAGGAAACGGGCACGGATTCACTGCCTGTTTCCCTTAACCACTTCCATACCAGGCACTTACGCACCTTCCCGCCCAAGCCAATTTTCAGCTTTCAGCACTGTCGCACTTTGAATGACAATTGCGGGGTCATGCTGCATTGTACCCAAACAAAATTGGCGTCCATTTTTCCCCACAAATAGAGCTTTCTTTTGGTGGTATTTGATCACCCCTGCGGTTTTTATTTTTTGCGCAACAACTAATAAAAGACTAAAAATTTCGAAAAAAAAATACATTTTTCTTTTTTTCTGCTAACGTTTTGTAAATAAGCACGTTTTCTCTTTCAATTGCTGGCACTGATATGGCGGCACTGATGGGCACTGATCAGGTGGCACTGATGGACACCAATGAGGTAGTACTGATGGGCACCGATGAGGTGGCACTGATGGGCACTGATAGGCGGCGCTGGTATGCGGCACTGATGGGGACTCATAGGTGGCACTGATGGGGACTCATAGGTGGCACTGATGGGCACTCATAGGGGGCACTGATGGGCACTTATAGGCGGCACTGATGGGCACTCATAGGTGGCACTGATGGGCACTCATAGGCGGCACTGGGCACTCATAGGCGGCACTTATGGGTGGCACTGATGGGTACTTATGGGTGGCACAGATGGGCACTGATAGGTGGGCACTGGGCATGGATTGGCACTGAGGGGTGGCACTGATAGACACTGTGGGGTGGCACTGATGGACACTGAGGGTTGGCACTGATGAATCTATGTTGCCAGTCAGTGCCCATGTGTGGGCACTGACTGGCACCCTTCTTTTTTTTACTGGCATGTTTTAAAAAAAAATCCTGACTTTTTTTTTTGCCCCCTTTTTTTTTATTTTACTTTTGCCCTTCTAGTGTGGGCACTCCCTGGTGGTCTAGTGTGGGCATCCGAGGGGGGGCTGCGCTGATAAACAATCAGCGTGAACCCCCCCTGTCAGGAGAGCCGCCGATCGGCTCTCCTGTACTCGCGTCTGTCAGACGCGAGTGAGGAAGAGCCGTCGACGGCTTTTCCTGTTTACATCATGATCAGCCGTGATTGGACATGGCTGATCACGTGGTAGCGAGCCTCCGCCGGAGAGTCGTTACCGAGATCGGAGGTGCAGGGTGTCAGACTGACACCCCGCATCACCAGCGCGGCATGAAATCATGTAGGACGTTGGAGAGCGTCCAGTCACGATTTCATAACCACTTCCCGGACGTCAATCTCCTATTGACCGGGCGGGAAGTGGTTAATGTGGATGGCGGCGCCTGGAGCTGCCAGGATCGAGGATCGACCACAGCGGGGGCTGACATCGCTGTGGCTAGGACATGTAAGTGTCCTTATTAAAAGTCAGCAGCTACAGTGTAAGTAGCTGCTGACTTTTTTTTTTTTTTTTTTTTAATGGAACCTCCGCTTTAAGTAGAATCTGTTTGTAATTTTGAACTGGTACTTTTTTAAATTGTAGCTCCAGCCAAAAAAATCTATTTTTAAGCTTTTCTGAAAACATAGAGAAGGGTTATCACCCCTGTAACATTTGTTTTGCTGTCTGTGTGCATCTGTTCAGAAGATTGCAATTCACTTTCTGTCCCAATGACAAATGATTTTTTGAAAATGTGGGCTTTTTAGTAAAACAAGGATTGGTGATAAAGCATCAGCGGACAGGAGACACCTCTTACAGAAGACAATTTCCCTTCCTAGGGGTAGATTTCCTCTCACTTCCTGTTGTCTCCTTCCGTTTACAAGTAGGATTTGTTTGTAAGTTGGATGTTTGAAAGTAGGGGCCTGTCGTATATACTCTGCAGAAATTTGAGCCCTAGGTGTTGGTGTTGTCACAACACTGCAAGCCCTCACAGTTAGTTTTGGTGGGAGCTGGAACGCCCTGCTTTGTGAACTATTATATCAAGAATTGTAATTACATGCCATTGTTGAACAGTGGTAGAAAAATTGGTGCTGGCGCTGGTGCCACAACACTGTAAGTCCTCACAGTTACTCTTGGTGGGCGCAAGAATGGGCCCTGTTGTGAAATATTAGATCAAGAATTGTAATTCAATGCCCCTGCCCCTGGTGACACAACACTGCAACCCCTCACAGATACTCTAGTTGGAGCGCAGGAATAAGCCCACTGAAAAGTATTGCATCAAAAATTGTAATTACAAAAATTGGGCCTTAGGCACTGGTGCTAGTGCCACAACACTGCAACCCCTCACAGATACTCTAGTTGGAGCGCAAGAATGAGCCCGCTGCAAAGTATTGCATCAAAAATTGTAATTACACGCCCCTGTTAAACAGGGGCAGAAAAATTGGGCCTTAGGCACTGGTGCTGGTGCCACAACACTGCAACCCCTCACAGATACTCTGCAGCGGGCTCATTCATGCGCTCCAACTAAAGTATTGCATTAAAAATTGTAATTACGGGGGGGGCGCATGCACGGCGCTGAGCGTGATGGACGTCTAAGGGAATAACTCTGCTCCACCCGGGATCTTAATCGCATCTAGAGGGTCATTAACAGCTTGAAACCTCTCTATTTTATCACCCCTCGAACCGCATTGGAGTAGTGCATGCCGCCGAAGAAGAAGAAATCCCGGGGGCCCAGCTCAAAATACTCTTACCCACTATCTCCTTTGCACGCGGGAACAGTGCAACATGTCTCAAAATGGCGCCGCAGACAGATCGGGCCCTCCTTTACAGGCCGCACCGTCTCCTCAAGCTCCTGCCTCGTAGTCAGACTCTAACCATGAGTACCAAGCCTCATTATCCAAAGCAGATCTGGATGCCAGTCTGGAATTCATGTATGAGAAGCTGGCTTCTAAATTTCAGACAGAGCTACATAAAATGTCCTATACGCTCTCACAGGAGATCGCAGCCTTGGGTACTAGAACTGACATGCTTGAAACGAAGCACGATGAACTGGCTCTAGCCTACGGGGAACTTAGTAGGCAGTACGACGCATTAGCCTCTGCTTTCTCTCAGATGCTATCTCAAATCGAAGACATCGATAACAGGAACAGACACAATAATTTGCGTCTGCATGGTATCCCTGAATCTGAAACCAAGCTTATCCCCACGGTCATCTGACTGTTTAAGTCCCTCCTCCCGAACTGTGATTCCGCCGCCTTTACGTGTGACCGCATCCATAGGGCCCTCAAACTGAAGCCTCCGGCAGACAAGCCCCCCAGGGATGTGGTCCTTTGTATGAAGGATTTCCTCACCAAGGAGGAGATCCTGCGAGCTGCCCGTAACAAACAGCGGATTACGTTAGATGAGCATACAATACAGATTTATCCAGACATATCCCCCGCCACCCTGGATAGACGTGGGAGGCTTGCTGGTATGCTATTGATTTTCGGATGTGACTGTTTTCCTTCATTTGATAATTGCTGTATATGTTTCAGGTAATGGTGGCGCCCCCTGCTGGTATCAGTGCCGATTTACATTCCCCCCTTCGTTTAGCCTGTTTGACTAATTTTCCAGGGATAGTGAGGCATTACCTCCCTCATGCCTATTACCTGCATTTCACATAATGTGAAAGGTTTTAACTCCCCAGTCAAAAGACATAAAGCTTTTGCAATGTATAAGCTCATCCCTAATGCCAGGGTGTCTTTGGCTCATAGCGTAACTGTGCCCACCTGTCAAGTGCCACATCTCATCTATATTTTGTTTGCACAGTGGATAACATATAAGAACAACATTTACTGCAATACAGAATAGTAGTCATTTGTCTGCCAGGGTGTCTTTGGCTCATAGCGTAAACTGTGCCCACCTGTTCAGTGCCACATCTCATCTATATTTTGTTGGCACAGTTGATAACATATCAGAACAAAATTCACTGCAATACAGAATAGTAGTCATTTGTCTGCCAGGGTGTCTTTGGCTCATAGCGTAAACTGTGCCCACCTGTCCAGTGCCACATCTCATCTATATTTTGTTGGCACAGTTGATAACATATAAGAACAAAATTCACTGCAATACAGAATAGTAGTCATTTGTCTGCCAGGGTGTCTTAGGCTCATAGCGTAAACTGTGCCCACCTGTCCAGTGCCACATCTCATCTATATTTTGTTGGCACAGTTGATAACATATAAAAACAAAATTCACTGCAATACAGAATAGTAGTCATTTGTCTGCCAGGGTGTCTTTGGCTCATAGCGTAAACTGTGCCCACCTGTTCAGTGCCACATCTCATCTATATTTTGTTGGCACAGTTGATAACATATCAGAACAAAATTCACTGCAATACAGAATAGTAGTCATTTGTCTGCCAGGGTGTCTTTGGCTCATAGCGTAAACTGTGCCCACCTGTCCAGTGCCACATCTCATCTATATTTTGTTGGCACAGTTGATAACATATAAGAACAAAATTCACTGCAATACAGAATAGTAGTCATTTGTCTGCCAGGGTGTCTTAGGCTCATAGCGTAAACTGTGCCCACCTGTCCAGTGCCACATCTCATCTATATTTTGTTGGCACAGTTGATAACATATAAAAACAAAATTCACTGCAATACAGAATAGTAGTCATTTGTCTGCCAGGGTGTCTTTGGCTCATAGCGTAAACTGTGCCCACCTGTCAAGTGCCACATCTCATATCTGAACAAAATTCACTGTGGCACAGTGTCTTTGGCTCAGCTTGCACGCATACATCTCATATCTGTACAACTAAACTAATCTAAAAAAAATGACAGGCAGAGGCAGGCCGCCCCCTGCAGGGGCCATCGTGGTCATGGAGCTGTGATTCCCTTTGGCCCTAGAATAATGCCCAGTGTTCAGAGGCCACGTACCCTGAACTCGAAAAGTTCTGAGGACATAGTTGACTGGCTAACACAGGACACCCAATCTTCTACAGCTTCCGCTCGGAACCTTGACGCACCATTCTCCTCCAGCTCAGCTTCGGGCACCTGTCAAGTTACCACTCACCCGCCTGCCGCCACCACCAACACTAGCATAACAGCTGCTTCACTTGATCTGTCAGAGGAGCTATTTACACATGAGTTGGAAGAAATGAGTGATGCACAACAATTATTGCCAAGAGATGTAGTTAAAAGGGATATGTCTCAGTCAGGCAGCATTACACACATGGACGTATGGTGTGATGATGATGCTGTACCCGCTGCTGATTCCTTTGCTAAGTTGTCAGATACAAGTGAAGCAGTTGATGATGACGATGTGTCCGTGGATGTCACGTGGGTGCCTGCTCCAAGAGAAGAAGAAGAGGGGGAAAGTTCAGATGGGGAGACAGAGAGGAGGAGGAGACGAGTTGGAAGCAGGAGGAGGTTGTCGCAAGGAGCTAGTGGCACAGTCAGACAGCATGTATCGGCACCCGGGGTCAGCCAGACAGCACGCCAATCAACACATGCTGTTGCCACCACCAGAATGCCGTCATTGCAAAGGTCAGCAGTGTGGATTTTTTTTTTTGTGTGTCTGCCTCTGATAACACCAATGCCATTTGCAACCTGTGCCAACACAAACTGAGTCGTGGGAAATCCAACACCCATCTAGGTACAACTGCTTTGCGAAGGCACATGATCTCACAGCACAAACGCCTATGGGATCAACACATGATGACGAGTACAAGCAGCACACAAGCTCAAAGCCACCATCCCCCTCCCAGTCCAGCATCTTCAGCCACTGCTGTCCTCCTTGCCCCCTCTCAACCATCCGCCACTCCGTCTCTCACCTTGAGCAGTTCCTGCTCATCTGCCCACAGTCAGGTGTCTGTCAAGGACATGTTTGAGCGTAAGAAGCCAATGTCACAGAGTCACCCCCTTACCCGGCGTCTGACAGCTGGCTTGTCGGAACTCTTAGCCCGCCAGCTTTTGCCATACAAGCTGGTGGAGTCTGAGGCCTTCAAAAAATGTGTAGCTATTTGGACACCGCAGTGGAAGGTACCTGGCCGAAATTTATTTTCACAAAAGGCAATCCCCAACCTGTACTCTATTGTGCAAAAGGAAGTCATGGCATCTCTGGCACACAGTGTTGGGGCAAGGGTCCATCTGACCACTGATACCTGGTCTGCAAAGCACGGTCAGGGCAGGTATATCACCTACACTGTGCATTGGGTAAACCTGCTGACAGCTGCCAAGCATGTAATGCGTGGCTCTGCAGAGGAGTTGGTGACACCGCTACAACTTGCAGGCCGGCCTGCTGCCACCTTCTCTACTCCTCCTACTCCATCCTCTGCGATAACCTCCTCGGCTGAGTCCTCTTTTGCTGCTGCATCTTGCTCCACATCACCTGCACCCCCCCAGCTCCTCAGGGGCTATTCCACATCCCGGATACGACAGTGTCACGCTGTCTTGGGGTTGACTTGCCTGAAAGCAGAGAGTCACACCGGACCAACACTCCTGTCCACCATGAACGCACGGGTGGATCAGTGGCTGACTTCGCACCAACTGGAGATAGGCAAAGTGGTGTGTGACAACAGAAGCAATTTGTTGGTGAACTGAATTTGGGCAAGTTGACACATGTTCCGTGCATGGCAAATGTGTTGAATATGATTGTACAACGCTGTGTGCATAAGTACCCAGACTTACAGGACGTCCTCAAGCAGGCCAGGAAGGTGTGTGGCCATTTCAGGCGTTCCTACACAGCCATGGCGCACTTTTCAGATATCCAGTGGGCGAAACAACATGCCAGTGAGGCGCTTAATTTGCGACAGCCCGACACGTTAGAATTCAACACTCCTAATGTTTGACCGCCTGCTCCAATTAGAAAAAGCTGTCAACGTGTATTTGTATGACCGGGGTGCTAGGACAGCCTCTGCGCAGCTAGGATTTTTTTTCCACGTTACTGGATACTCATGCGCAATGCCTGATAGGTTCATGCGTCCTTTTGAGGAGGTGACAGACCTAGTGTCACGGTCTGTGGTCAGGCTTAGAGGCCAGTAGCTATAGCAGCAGAGCAGGTCACCCTGGCTGATGACACAGGGTCATCTGAGGTGCGGAATCTAAGCGCTAACCGGTGTTCACCAGAGCTCCTGAAGGTGGAGATGGATTTTGCTGCGTGTTAGCACCAGGTCACGGTCCTCAGGATCGCTCCACCAGGAGGTGAGAAAGCCGGGGTACGATAGCAGATAGGCAGGTAAGGATCAAACAGAAGAGTGGTCGGTAAACAAGCCAAAAGGTCGGTAATGAGTATCTGTAGGTTGGGATCAGGCAGAAGCGTAGTCGATAACAAGCCAAGGGTCGATAACGAGCAGTAGCAAATATGGATGGCAGCAGAGGAGACAGGAGCGAGATACAGGCTGGAGATAGCACTATTTTCCTGCAAGGAGGAAGTGCAGAGACATGGCTTATATCAGGAAGTTCGTTGGAGGAGCAAGGGGTTCAAGGTTCAAGACAAATTAAAACACAAGGCAGCAAGGTCCAATGCATCAGATTAGTTTGTCCAGCAGAACAGACAGGGAGCTGTCCAGCATCCCAGATAGCTCAGTGAGAAGGCTCACTGCCAGACACAGCTGAGGTCCCAGGTTCAAAACCCGGTCCTGACACCTAGTCAGTCGCACTGAAGGCATCATCGACATCATCCCGTTTTCTTCCTGGAGTGTGCCCTGCGAAGAGTGCTTGTTCAAGCCGTAGATGAGCGTGAAGAGGAAGACTTGTGATCACCATCACCACCAGTAACAGCCTTATCAGCATCGCTTGCTGGACCTGCGGCAACGCTGGAAGAGGAGTCTGAGGAAGTGGAGTCAGAGGAGGAATGTGGCTTTGAGGAGGAGGAAGACCAACCACAGCAGGCATCCCAGGGTGCTCGTTGTCACCTATCTGGCACCCGTGGTTTTTTACGTGGCTGGGGTGAAGAACAGAGCTTCTGTGAGATCAGTGAGGACGAGGAACGGTACATGAGTAGCTCGTCATCCAACCTTGTGCACATGGGGTCTTTCATGCTGTCGTGCCTGTTGAGGGACCCTTGTATAAAAAGGCTGAAGGAGAACGACCTGTACTGGGTGGCCACGCTACTAGACACCCGGTATAAGCAGAAAGTGCCTGAAATTTTACCGAATTACCGTAAGTCAGAAACGTTCTGGATTCCCGTCGCTGCAGAGGCATTCTTCAGTATCATGTGAGTTGGAGAGGTTTTGGTCCTGAGGAGGCATCTTGGATCACTGCATCTGAGGTCTTTGCACCTCGTCTGTTGAGGAGGTTTTATCTGGGATTTCCCTTTAGGCCTGGAACCAGGCTGGGGAGGGGGAGGGGCCATAAGAGGGAAGGTACTGTCATGGATATGCAATAAAGTCTGGCAGCTTACCTGTCTCCATGTGTTCATTAGAGGCCTGAATCTCTTCCTGGCTGTCTTTTATCACGTTCCTCCCTGTATGGCTCCACCCCAGGCCATCCCAGGAAGCCTATATTGACCACTGCACTGCTAGTCTGCTTTGCTGTTCAACCTTTGTTTGTGTTCCTGTCTGCTGTGTGCTAAGTTTACCTTTCTGTGTACCGATTTTGGCTCGTCTCTGACTACTCCTGCTTGCCGGTTTCAGTGACCTTTTGCCTGTCTCTTGGTTACCCTTGTCTGCCTGTTGCCCTGACCTCGGCTTACCCATCACTATCGGTTGTCCTGGTTGCTGCTTCCCTTCTCTCCCTACGGAGCGTGACCTAGGGGACCCCAGGGGTCGCGACCTGGATCCAGCTGCAGCGAAGGCCATTCTCACCACTAGAGGCTCTGGTGAACACCAAGCTGGGTCTTAGACTCCGCGCCCTGGGGAATCTTGGGCTTACGCTTCCTCTCTGTTCGCAGCAGTCGGCTATAGGGTTCACTACCCTGTGGTGCATCCCTGACCCTAACGGGGTGCACTTGTCACGGTGCCTCAGATGACCTGACACTAAAGAGGTGGATGAAGAGGCCGAGAGGCCCGAGACTGAAGCAGAAGAGGAAGCAGGAGGAGCAAGAGACCTGTCTTGATTTTTGAGGTGTGTCCTCCACTGCAGCTCGTGCCTTGCACTTAGATGCCTGATCATGCAGGTTGTGCTCAGGTTGAGAACATTTATGCCTCGCCTCAGACTCTGATAGCACAGCGTGCAAACCACTCGTGTCTTGTCATCAGCACATTGTTTGAAGAACTGCCACGCTAGGGAACTCCTTGGACCTGGCTTTGGTGTGCCCGGTCCCTTGCTGTGTTGGGCAGTAGTAGGCGTACTGTCTAGGGAAAGGACGCTCTGCTTTGGCACCCTGCTCCCTCTTCTGCTGTGCTGGTGGCTCTGTGCGACCACTGCCTCTTCCTCCGAACTAGATGGGTCACCTGCATGAGGTTGATTCCATGTGGGGGCGAGGACCTTATCGTCCACCACATCATCTTCCACCCATTTTTTACCACTAGTGATGAGCGGAATACGCCATATTCGATTTCGCGATATTTCACGAATATATAGAAGATTATTCGCGAAATATTCGTTAATATCGAATATTCGTGATATTTTCTCAAAAAAAAAACATTTTGGCGAAATTTCGCTAATGCGAATGCGAAATTTCGCTAATGCGAATGCGAAATTTCGCTAATGCGAATGCGAAATTGATTGCGAAATTCTCGTCAACACGCGAAAACGGAGATCATTTCCTGGATTACTAAACTAATATGCACTAAACACTAACTCTACTTACACAAACTTATATGACTAAACTAAAGCTAATTTTTATTTATTTTTTTACACAAAACACAGAAGGGCAGAGAAAGTATTCGCGAATATTCGTAATACGAATATTCGCATTGCGAATATTCGTAATAGGAATATTCGCATTGCGAATATTCGGCAACATAAAAGGATCGCCTTAGCTACTCGGCCCAGGGTCTCTAATCATACCAGCAATGCTTTTAGACGTCGATGGAGATCACTAGGATGTGATCTGTTTTAAAAATAAATTTGAAAAAATACGAATATTCGCAATAGCGAATATTCACCGCGATATTCGATTTATTTGCGAATACTCGAATATGCAATATTCGTAACGAATATTCGCAATGCGAATATTCGTGAGCACCACTATTTACCACTGCCCTCCTTGTCTGACATTTAGGTGCACAATGTGCAGAGGACACAGACAGTACACACACCATGTAGCTTTAGGTGCACACTGCAGAGGACACAGACAGTACACCACGTGAGAATACTGCAGCTAGCACAATCACCTGCCTTGCCAGTATATTAGGAAGAGCGGATCTAGCTAAACTCAATACAGTGTATAAATATATATACAACAACCGGGATGTATATATATCCTCACTATATATATCCTCCTCATATATACACACTGTAACTCTAACTGACTAGCCTGCCTGCCTGCCTGCTCTATCTACCTGCAAAAAATGACACTCTCTCTCTCTCTTTGTCCTCTATTGACCACCGCAATACACTACACAAGGCCGAATTCCAGGCGGCCTTTTATAGTGTGGGGCTTGTACTAAACCCCCTGGGCCTTAATTGGCCAAAGCCACCCTGGCTTTGGCCAATTATGGCTCTCCGTTTTTTGCAAGCTGTGATTGGCCAAGCATGCGGGTCATAGTGCATGCTTGGCTAATCATCAGCCAGCAATGCACTGTGATGCCGCAGTGAATTATGGGCCGTGACACGCCACTAGAATTTGGCACGAACGGCCCGGCACGTTCGTATTTCGACGAACTGTCGAACATACGATGTTTGAGTCGAACTTGAGTTCATCCCTAATGGCTATGTTGCTCTTCAATAGATACAGTGGAGGAGGTAATGTTGCCAACTTAATACAAACGGTGTGTTACTGTCTGATCTTTGGATAAAAAATAACATAATAATAGCTTGAAAAACAGAAATAAAACAAATGCATCTGCCACATCAAATGTTATTACATTTTTGTTTTTTGCATTTAGTTGTGCTTTGCCTGTTTCTCAAAACACTTACATTAAGCCTAGGTTCCGATTTGGCAGGGGCTATTGGCGGCAATAGCACAGTTCGAATTGGTGCGATGCCGACTTTGTGGCGCAGCACCGATTGTGGCGCAGCACTAGACATGTGCAATTTTTTTCGTTACGAATACGTTTTCCGTCATTATTCGTTATTTTCGTTGATTCGTTAACCTACGAATGAACGAATGGTTTAGCGCAAATAATAACGAATAACGATATTTCCAAAAATAACGAATATGGAAAACTATGAAGATACGAAACTACTAAATGTAAAAGAACAACACAACGAAAGAAAAAAGAAACGAAAACATAGAAATAACGAAAACACCGAACACAAAAAAAAAATCATAATTACGAAAAATAAACGAAAATGCAAACTTACTAACATTTGAAGAACGAAAAGAAAACAACCGAAATGCCGAACAAAGAATAAAAAACGAAAAGCAAAACTAATGAAAAATAAATTACGAATCTTCGGAAAACGGAAATGAAATAATGTAAATTCAATTTCATTAGTACTGTGACCAATAGCCACTCAGCGCTGTCCCTTCCCCTGAAGAGGTTTGTTCCTTCCCCCAATGAGCTTCTTTCTTATGTGGCTCCTTGACCTTGTGTCTTTATCTGTGTTAGTCAATCGCAGTAAATTACGATGTTTTACAAAATTACGACGAGTAGTGTGTCGAATAAACGTAAAATGTATTTTAACAGAATTACGAATGCAATAAAATCTACAAAAGAACGTTGTTATAATCAAATGAAATTAGACACGAAAATACGAATGATCATAAAGCAACGAAGATTTATTTCTTACGAAAATACAAACGCGGCATGATGGAAAATATTATGTAAATACGAATATCAAAACAACGAAAAATAAACCAACGTAAAAACGAATGAACGAATAAATTCATTGTAAAAATACGAACGAGGCAGAATACAACATTTAACGAAAATACTAATCTCGAATCAACGAAAAATAAACTAACATGAAAAAACGGAAACGGAAAAAAAAGTGTTACGAAAATACTAAAGAGTACGAATACGATAACTAACGTCTTACGAAATTACGACTCGTTACGAATCACCATAAACGAACAGAAACGAAACAGAAATAAACGAAAAATTTTGTTGTGCACATGTCTACGCAGCACCGATTCCCAAAAGTAGTTTCTACACTACTTTTGGTGACTTCGTGAAGGATTTCAAAAGACATCAGTGCAGGAACCCACACAGATGTCTGTCAAATTGCCCCCAAATTTGGACTGCATTGGTGGGTCGAAAATGTGTGAGTTCAGCTAAACTCGCATGATTTCGAGTCCACGGCAATGTGAACCTAGGCTTAAGGCATGCCATGAATGATAATGCCACAGTTGCTTGTGCTTTCAACTGCCAAGCCATCAAATGGCTGGTGTCTTTACTGATCCCATGTGCAGCACCACGGCAACTGCACATCAAACAGAAGCTACAATGTCATATTCCTTGCCACTAAAGGATTCTAAAGTGTTTAATTCCACTTTAAGACAGAGTGATCTTGGAACAGACAAGCAGCGCATAGAAGAGTAGCCTCAAGAAAGGTAGGCTATTCAGACAGAGTTGTCTTGGAATGCATAGGTTGCTCAGAGAGATTAATCTCAGAGATGACAGGACAGTTCACACTGAACAGTCTCAGGAGAGACAGAGGTTTTAGATTGATTAGCTTTGGGACTAGCAGTTTAGGCAAAGTCATTGGAAAGACAGACACCACTGACATATTTCCTGAAGACTGGCAAGATGCACATAGCTACTAGAAAGATCAGCAGGATTAACAGGGTCTCAAGTGAGAGTGACATGAATGAATTAACCTGAGGCCCAGAGGTCAGGTCAATGGAAATTCCAGGAGTAAATTACAGATGCATGACATGTGCAATGAAGTCAATAGGCAAAATCTAGGTAGAATAGGGTGCTAAAATATTTTGGTCTAGACGCTAAAACAACGGTACTGGGATTTCAGAATACAGAATATAATTTTATTATTTATTTTTCAGCATAATTTGACAGATCAGCCAATTAGTATTTGTCAGAGAACTGCCGCTGACTCCCGGTGCGCGCGGGCAAGTGCGCGCGCATGCGTGGGTGGTGCACGTGCACGCGCGGCGGGAGCGCGCGCGTGCACGTTAGCGCGAGTTTTGGTGCCAATGTACCTTTAAAAGTCAGGCAGCTGCAGCAGCCTCTTGCTGTCTGATCTGCAGCTTATGTGTGATCTTACCCGTATCCTGATTGAACCTGTTCCTGTATTGACCCGGCTCCGTCTGACTATACGAACCTCTCCAGCCCGACCTCGGCCCGCCTTGACCTTGCCTACTGCTATTACCGCTGCCGGACCTCCTTGCCTGAATACCGACTACGCCTGTCTGCCTGAACCCTCTGTCTGCTTACGTGTTGACCCGGCCTGCCTGACCCAGCTTCCGTCCAGTCCACGCTGCCCTACTTCGGTTCTGCATCAGTTCCAGAGTCTCTAGCCATCCGCACCAACTCCAGAGTCGCTAGTTCCTGCATCAGTGTGCCGACTCGCCTCCCTGCTTCAGCAATCCGGAAGGACCTGTGCAGTGCCGATCCCTACCATCATCCAGGCACTCTTACTCCGCTGCGCTCCCGAGTCCGCTGTCCCCAATCCAGCGACTCCCGAACCAGAGTTGTACGAGGGGCCGCCTCCTGCGACTAGAGTCTGACGACCAGGTACGCCCTCATACATAACAGTATTAATAACTACTTGCCGACCGCCCGCCGTCATATTACTGCGGGACGGTGGCACTGCTTCGCGAGAGCACGTAGCTATACGTCGCTCCCGAGTCTAGAGCGCGTGCCTGGCGGGTACGATCGCTGCCGGATCTCTCGTTACAGAGCGGGGAACGGGAGCTCTGTGTGTAAACACAAAGCTCTCGTTCCTGTCAGCGAGGGAAACACTGATTTTCTGTTAATACAATGAATGAACAGAAGATCAGTGATTTCCCCTAGTGAGGTCACCCCCCCATACAGTTAGAACACACCCAGGAACACACTTAACCCCTTCCCTGCCCCCTAGTGTTGACCCCTTCACTGCCAATGGCATTTTTATAGTAATATAATGCATTTTTATAGCATTGATCGCTATAAAAATGCCAATGGTCCCAAAAATGTTTTAAAAGTGTCCAAAGTGCCCGCCATAATGTCGCAGTACTGAAAAAAAATGCAGATCGCCGCCATTACTAGTAAAAAAAAATATTAATAAAAATGCCATAAAACGACCCCCTATTTTGTAAACGCTATAACTTTTGCGCTTATTGCGATTTTTTTTAACGAAAAATATGTAGAAGAATACGTATCGGCCTAAACTGAGGAAAAAAAAGTTTTTTATATATTTTTGGGGGATATTTATTATAGCAAAAAGAAAAAAATATTGAATTTTTTTCAAAATAGTCGCTCTATTTCTGTTTATAGCGCAAAAAATAAAAACCGCAGAGATGATCAAATACCACCAAAAGAAAGCTCTATTTGTGGGAAAAAAAGGACGCCAATTTTGTTTGGGAGCCACGTCGCACGACAGCGCAATTGTCAGTTAAAGCGACGCAGTGCCGAATCACAAAAAGTGCTTTGGTCATTGGACAGCAATATGGTCCGGGGCTAAAGTGGTTAATATTATCATACAGAATGTATATAGCAGTTTGCAACGTGCTTTATAATATAAAGAGAGACATTATCGTTACAATACAAATAAAATCAAGAATATTAGGAATAAGGATGAGCTCCGGCGTTTTCGCACAGGCCATGTGCAGAGCCTGCCAAGAATTCGGCTCTACGCTAATCACAGGTAGGGAGACATTTCCCGATGCTCGGCTGCAGAGATTGGGAAATGTCTCCCTGCCTGTGATTAGCGCATCGCCGTGCCAACTTCCTGGCGGGCTCTGCACATGGACTGTGCGAACACACCGGAGCTCATCCTTAGTTAGGAAGGCTTGGCTTACATAAAAGGGAGGAGCAAGTGGTACAAAAATGTAATAACTGTGAGAGAATGAGTTGATAGAGAAAATAAAGGTTTGGTTGTTTGATTAAGGTGAGATAGATTTCCTTAAGGCTACTTTCACACTGAGGCGTTTTAAAGGCATTATAGCGCTAAGAATAGTGCCTGCAAAGCGCCCTGAAAGAGTCTCAACTTTCTCTTCAGTGCAAAGCCCAAAGGCTTTCACTCTGGAGTGGTGCGCTGGGAGGACGGTAAAAAAGTCCTGCTAGCCGCATCTTTGAGGCGCTATAGGTGCAGTGAATACAACACTCCTAAAGTGCCCCAGCCCATTGAAATCAGTGGCCAGCAGACTTTGCCGGCGGTTTTAACCCTTTTTTGGCTGCTAGCGGGGGTTAAAAGTGCACTGATAGTGGCCAAATAGTGCTGCAAATAATACGGTAAAGCGCCGACGCCCCAGTGTAAAAGTAGCCGAACACATGAGTCTTCAGGTAAGGAACTACCTAAAGGGGAACAGTTTAGAAGGCTATTCAGACAGATTAATGTAGGAGTTCCAGATGATAGTGAAAAGTGCTTTAAAAGTTGAAGAGGTAAGCAGGAGGTCTTGGGAAGTGTGAAGAGGACAGTTAAAGTAACATTTTGAGATGAAGTTGGTTTCCTAATGTTTTGTATTTTATTTGCTAGGCAAGAGGAAACCAGTGGAATAATACAGAGAGGGGTGGTGGACACTGAGCGGTTGGTAAGGTGGATGAGTCTGGCAGCAGCTTTCATTAAGGGGCAGTGCCACATACCTGATGGGGTAGCCTGACGTGCAGAAAAAAGGCCTCTCTTACAGCTCTGGCTCAGGGACCACTGGTAGTAAGACAGTGTCCACAGGAGCATGGTGAGGTACGAGTGCCTGTAGATTGCCCAGCAGACCACAAGGATAAAGAGCAGGTGCTTTGCCAGGAACAGATCAGATGGCCAACACAGCAGAAGACTTGGCAGACAGCAGACTGGCAGTTGCTTAGCAGGCAGGTGACTGGTCACAGGTGCAGGATAGACTGCTAAAACATGACAGGCGGGTGACCAGCAAGGACCAGGTAAATAGTTTATGGAGTCAAGCGGACAGATAGGAGGATGCGTAGTCAAACAAGCCAGGTCAGTGGAATGATACAGAGAGGGGTGGTGGACACTGAGCGGTTGGTAAGGTGGATGAGTCTGGCAGCAGCTTTCATTAAGGGGCAGTGCCACATACCTGATGGGGTAGCCTGACGTGCAGAAAAAAGGCCTCTCTTACAGCTCTGGCTCAGGGACCACTGGTAGTAAGACAGTGTCCACAGGAGCATGGTGAGGTACGAGTGCCTGTAGATTGCCCAGCAGACCACAAGGATAAAGAGCAGGTGCTTTGCCAGGAACAGATCCGATGGCCAACACAGCAGAAGACTTGGCAGACAGCAGACTGGAAGTTGCTTGGCAGGCAGGTGACTGGTCACAGGTGCAGGATAGATTGCTAAAACATGACAGGCGGGTGACCAGCAAGGACCAGGTTAATAGTTTATGGAGTCAAGTGGACAGATAGGAGGATGCGTAGTCAAACAAGCCAGGTCAGCAACCCAAGGGGTTGTGTTTGTTAAAATATTGCGCAAAACCCCAAAAACATGTGTATAAAGGCAGCCAACACGACAAAGAAAATTGCAAAAGTGATGTTAAAGTAAATGTAGCGCCACAAATAACTAATCCACGTGTGAAGTAGAATATAAATTGGGGGGGGAGTCACAAGTCATGCAAACTCTCCTCCCAAAAAATACAAAGTTACACTCAAGTAACCAATGTGTATAAAAGTGAGAACAAAGATAAGAACCTGTATGTCCACAATATTTAAAGTTAGGTTATCAACCTTAACGTGCAAAAGGTGAATACAACAGTGAATGGTGATCACAATCTTCTATAAAACATATGTGAATAAATCTACCACTGTGTTGGTAGGTTTCCAATATAATGAACACAATCACAGAAAAAAACAAATATCAATATATGTGAGTCCATCTGCCCTGAAGGAAAGATGAGTTGATTGGACCTTCCCAGTGAGTTTGAATGAACTACTACACTTCAGGATGTAGTAAATATAAGTCCATCGGCCTTGGAGGTGATATCAATCAAACCACATCTCCCAGTGAGTTAGATTAAACTGGTACACTTCAGGAAACACAATCCAATAACATGGAAATGAGGATTATATCAAGGTACTCTTACCAGATCAGATGGACCTGTGACTCACCATACGGTGGAGGGTCTAGAGAGCTTGAACAGGCCGATGGTCCTGTTTGGTTATCCTCGGTATGGTGTCATCAAGGAGGTCATCCAAAGCTCCAAAGAGTGTCCAATGGCTAACGGTTGTGTTCACGGCCAGAAGTGCAGGATAGTGGACAAAAGTGAACTGTGATGTTGCCGATCACTCAGTCACAGCAACAAAAAAGAGAAAAAAAACTTCTCATCAAAAAACATTGACATTTCCACAGCAATGGGAATCACACTCCAAAATGGGAAAAAAAACGAATTCCAAAGAAAAGCACACAAAAAGAATATTGTAAGCACAATAACTCCACCACCCTCTATAGACACGAATGCTGCACTCGACCCGGCGCCCACGTCATTGTATTTTATTGACAGCAGCAGGAGCCAATGGCTGCACTGTTATCAATCTATCCAATCAAGAGCCAGGACTTGTGCAGAGAGGGACAGTGTCTTTCTGCTGAGGGAAATGTGGGGCTCAGGTATATAAAACGGGGGGCTGAGTGGCCAGTCACTGCCAGAAATTTGCATAGGATGCATTAAGGTGAAAAAACATAAGAGTTTACAACCTCTTTAAGGTGCTGAGATTCAGCATTATAATTGTAGCACTACCCCCCGAAGGAGCTGCTGGTTTATTTTGTGCGGCATGTTACCTCTATTTCTCCGCCATCTAGGGTACTGGATCAAAGCTAAAACAAAGTCAATGTCCACACGTTGCGTTCCTTTTTCTCTGCTTTATTTACCGAATAAAAGAATGAACAATAGATTGAAGAAGTGAAATAGGGTATACAGTTGCAATAAAAAGTATGTGAATGATATGGATTTCTGCACAAATTGGTCATAAAATGTGATCTGATGTGTACCTGCTCAAGAACTGCTACACCACCAAATTCAGGATATGTGCCAAATATGGAACATGGGTCAAGTGTCCCTGTTGGAGAGCGGAGAGAAGGCTGGTGCCATTGTCGCATACAACCATTCTGGCTGAATCTGACATGGCGTCACCCACCTGTGAGCCTGCCCCTGCAGAACTGACAGAACCTCTGCCCCAGTGTGGCTCCTGTCCCCTAGGCAGACCAACTCAAGCACTGCAGGGCATCTTTTAGCCTGACTGCTTGCGTAGTCCCTTGAATGCTTAAAGAGCACCGCTGGTTCAGAGGACACATCTGCAGAAGAGGCCATAGAGGAAGAAGAAAAAAGGGAAAAAACTGCGCTAAATCACAGAAAAAAGGAGCAGCTTAAAATGTGTCAAAACACAATATTAATAGTGACATGACATATATAACATAAAATATAATAAATGCGACTCAATGATAGTTAAGTCCATGTGCAAGAACCAGGTATCACAAGCAATGTGATACTGGAAAAAATAAAACACACTGGGCTAGACTCAAGAAGAAGTTACGTTGGCGTATCTCGAGATACGCCGCGTAACTTCTAAGATGCTCCCGTGTATCTTGTTTCTGTATTCAGAAAACAAGATACGCTGGGATTGAGCTAAGATACGAGCGGCGTAATTGTATTACGCCGTCGTATCTTAGTTGCATATTTTACGCTGGCCGCTAGGTGGCGCTTCCGTGGATTTGTAATATAGCTGAATATGTAAATTAGCTAGATACGCCGATTCACAAACGTATGCCCGGCCGTCGCAGTAAAGATACGCCGTTTACGTAAGCCATTTTCAGGCGTAAAGATAAACCACCAAAAAGATGGCGCAGCCAATGTTAAGTATGGACGTCGGGACCGCGTTCAAATTTTTAAAATTTTACGTCGTTTGCGTAATGGCGATGGACGTAAATTATGTTCACGTTGTTTTTAATGACTATTTGCGACGTCATTTGGAGCATGCGCACTGGGATACGTTCACAGCCGGCGCATGCGCAGTTAAAAAAATGTCATTTACGTTGGGTAATTTAAATACAACACGCCCCCTACCTGCTAATTTGAATTGCGCGCGGATACGTCGGGCCATTTACGGTACCCCGACGCAACTTACTGAGCAAGTGCTTTGTGAATACAGCACTTGCCTGTGAAAGTTGCGGAGGCGTGGTGTAAATCGGCTACGCTACGCCCGCACAAAGATACGCTCTCCATCCTGAATCTAGCCCTATATGTGAAATAGTACGTGTACAAAGAATATATTTGACTTTCCAATCGCTGACATGAACTGATGAATATTTGTCTGCAGGGATCACCAAGGCATCAAGTATAGATAATAGGGTTCTCTTACCATGTGTTGTGGCTATTTTGCAACAGTGATGCCCCATACACACGATCATTTTTTGTGATGAAAAAAAACGAAGTTTTCTGTGAAGTAAAAAACGACGTTTTTGAAACGTCACTTTTCAAAGACGATGTTGCATACACACCATCGTTTTTTTCACAAAAAGCGAGGTTACGTTCACCACTCTTTTCCATTGAAGCTCGCTTCATAACTAGCTTCTGGGCATGCGCGGGTTGAAAAACGTCGTTTTAAACGACGTTTTTGCTACACACGGTGACTTTTTGTGAAACAAAAAACGACGTTTTAAAAAACGACACAAAAAATTCAAGCATGTTGGACATTTTTTTTGGACAAAAAACGAAGTTTTGCCCACACACGATCAATTTAAATGACGTTTTAAAAAACGACGTTTTTTTTCATCGCAAAAAACGACCGTGTACACGCGGCATAAGTCTGATACGCTTGATGGCCTCTAAGGACCTGGATCACTGCAACAAGGACTCCCAGGATGGTGGTGTGTTTCTCGATCACTGTCATGAGTACCAGGAACGACAGGAAACAAACCGATGGTCCTTCAGATGCAGGATGGATGGGAAAAAAACAATTCCAGCAAACTCAGAAAAGCAAAAAGAAAGGAGATTGCTCCAAATGGTGGAGGTCAAAAATAAACCATGACAGGTTCTATTAAAAAAGGGTCATACAAAATGACAGAAATATATTAATAAAAAAGTGATCACATAAATAAAAGCAGTATGGGGTGCTGTAAAGCGGAACCCGACACGTTTCAGCTTAGAAAGTAGTCGACAGGGGCATATTAATGCACCCCCCATACTGCTTGCTTTTATACATGTACTGAATTAAGACTGCCCTCAAAAGGGGGTGGGAACTAGCAGGAAGTGATGTAAAACTTGTGGATCAGGAAGTAGTGTAATACATATACACATACATAGCAATAACATCCAGTACGGCCATGCCCAAATCTTCACAAATTTAACACCTCATATATAAAACAGATACTTCATCAAATCTACTGGGATGTCTGTAAACCCCCATACACACTAAACAACATTGAGGAAAATATGCATCAATAAATATCAGATGGTCCACTTCCTTGTACTAGAGCCAAACCTCAATGACCCCTATGAAAATGAGACTATTGGAGAAAGCATTGTGTGGGGACACCTCATAAAACAGCAGTGTAGAATATTGCTGTGCATGTGTCTCCGCCATGGTTCCGTAAAATTATGTCATCAGCGTTCCTACATAGCTGAAGCTTACTCCCAGGCATATCCCCGTTGGGGAAAACATGACCCGCGCCTCTCATTAGACTCATCGCGATTGACATATTCGATGCGCGATAACGTCACAGCGCTTGAGGCAGTCTGGGGTGCTGGCTGCTCACTGTCCAGCATGCACAACCATGTGACCGCCGCGGGTCACAAGCAATGGGCCAATCGCGCTCGAGCACGACAGGTCACATGACCGCCGCCTTGAGTGACGTGGTCCGAAGCGTAAGCCAGTCAAATTGTGACACGCCATAGATCATATGACGTCAACCAAAGGGCACACCGTCATGAGTCTAACACATGGTAATAATGGTAATATTAATATTACCAACTGGCGCTTAGACAGTAAGTATGAATAGGGCCTTTGAACTCGGTAGAGTAAGTGTGTCCCAGGACCTGGCATCCATCACTAAGCGCCAGTTGGTAATATTAATATTAGTACTATCCACCAGCGCCTCTCACGTGTGTGCATTACCTTCACCACTAATCAGTGCCTCACAACACTGTGTCTACCGGGACCGTGGTCCCAGGACCCCCTTCTTTGATTACTGTCTGGTACCCCATACAGCTGTTAGGTCCATCCTCGCATCCACTCCCCTGGCTGCCGTGAGATATCCTCTTCGGTGGTCTGAACGTGTGAGCCAACGGGAATTCTTGCTCATAGAACCTCTCCTGACGAAACGGCGAAACTAGTAGAGATCTTGCATATCGTAACCTCTATTCTCACCGGGATCTTCCCATGGGACGTATTTTCGGTAACTGCTATGGTTGTCATGATATTTGTATTGGTGAAAGGCTGACCGTAGGTCAGCCTGGGTTTGTGGGAGGAGTTGGAAGGTATTTAAACTCGCCCTCCATCCTCCTTCTGGGCGTCGGTTTTCTTGTGTGTGGGGTTTCTGGGTATTGCACGTCACTTCCTGTTTCTGTCCAGAGCAATGGAGGCAGCTGCTGCAGGTGTCCATTGTGCTCTCCTCAGGATTACCAGCGGACCGGACTGTCTGTACCCCATCCTCCTCTGTCAGCTGAGCACCGCTCACCCCAACCGCCCCCCCGCTTCTCCCGATGCTTGCAGGGGGGGTGCAGGTCTGTAGTTGTGGCAGGCACCATTGGGGGGGCTGTCCACCATGTCAGCCAGGCCCTTGTCAGCATCATAGGGGCCGCCTGCTTCTCCACTCGGGCTCACGCTGTGGGGGGTCCCTCCATTCTCGGTGAGTAGTGTTGCTCACGAATATTCGCATTGCGAATATTCGCTACGAATATTGCATATTCGAGTATTCGCGAATATCGCGAATATCGCGGCGAATATTCGCTATTTCGAATATTCGAATGTTTTCAATTTTTTTTTAGAACAGATCACATCCTAGAGATCCCCATCGACGTCTAAAAGCATTGCTGGTATGATTAGAGACCTTGGGCCGAGTAGCTGCAGCGCTCATTTTATATTGCCGAAAAAATCGCAATGCGATTATTCGGCAATAGCGATATCGCGCGATTATTTTATATTGTAATATATCACGAATATTCTGAGCCAATCAGAGTGCTCCATTCCGCATTTCTCGAAATTTCGAAATTATTTTGTATTGTAATATATCACGAATATTCTGAGCCAATCAGAGTGCTCCATTCCGCATTTCTCGAATATTCGCAATTATTGTGTATTGTAATATATCGCGAATATTCTGAGCCAATCAGAGTGCTCCTTCCGCATTTGCCGAATATTCGCAATTATTGTGTATTGTAATATATCGCGAATATTCTGAGCCAATCAGAGTGCTCCTTCCGCATTTCTCGAATATTCGCAATTATTGTGTATTGTAATATATCACGAATATTCTGAGCCAATCAGAGTGCTCCTTCCGCATTTGCCGAATATTCGCAATTATTGTGTATTGTAATATATCACGAATATTCTGAGCCAATCAGAGTGCTCCATTCCGCATTTCTCGAATATTCGCAATTATTTTATATTGCAATATATCACGAATATTCTGTGCCAATCAGAATGCTCCATTCCGCATTTCTCGAATATTCGCAATTCGCAATTCGCAATTCGCGATTCGCGATTCGCGATTCGCGATAGCGAAAATTCGCAATCATTTCATTTCCAAAAAATATCACGAATATTCGTATTTAGCGAATATATGTCGAATATTCGACTATATATTCGAGATATATCGCGAATTCGA
Source organism: Rana kukunoris (assembly GCA_029574335.1). Classification (NCBI taxonomy): domain Eukaryota; kingdom Metazoa; phylum Chordata; class Amphibia; order Anura; family Ranidae; genus Rana; species Rana kukunoris. The sequence goes on from JAJQKJ010000758.1 coordinate 45,491, forward strand.
ATATGGCATATTCTGCTCAACACTATCGGTGAGAGGGGAGCCAGCCGTCCTCCCTCTCACTCCTCCGGGCACCCACGTCCACGTGGTACAGGGCTCCATGGAGACCGCCCGCCTGTTCCTCCCGCCCCCCGTTTGCTCCAATGACGTCACCCACTCCATGGCTCCTCAAGCTAGTCTAGTACCTCACATGGGGGGATGTTGGTTTGGTCAGGTGCGGTAGTTTGGTGGGCTCAGTCAGCATCGGAGGTCGCATCCCGGTGCAGGGGGGGGTCGGGTGTGTGGTCATGTGCTTTCCCTGTCCGCACTCTGCTTCCTCCTAGCTGTGTCATGTAGCTGAGCGCTGTTTGGCTGAAGGAGCATCTTCCCCAGCGCGGCCTGTTTCCTCCCCTGTGACACATGTCTCCCAGTGACAGCCCAGTGGGTGCTGAGGGCTCCCCGTCAAAGTTTCTGAGTTTCTCCTGCTAGTTAAGGTTCTTCTGATGGTTAAGTTTCTCTTATGTTATGCGATTCATGTCAGGCGATTCATGTCAGGCGATTCATGTTAGGCGATTACGTTTTTCATGCTAGTTATGTCCTCATGCTATGTGTTCTTATGCTAGTAATGTCCTCCTGCAATGTTTCTTATGCTAGTGATGTCCTCATGTGCGGTCACGTTCTCGTGCGATCGTGGTCATCGTGTTACGTTTCTCATGCAATCACGGTTTTCATGGTGGTTCTCATGCGATTAAGTTTCGCATGGTAGTTCTCATGCGATTATTTTTCCCATGGTTTCTCATGCGATCATGTTCATGTGCGATCACGGTCCTCGTGTGTTACGTTTCTCATGCGATCACGTTCTCATGCGATTACGTTTCTCATGGTGTCTTCTCATGCGACTATGTTTCCCATGCGACTATGTTTCCCATGTGACTATGTTTCCCATGGTGTGTTTCTGACTCGATTACGTTTTCCATGTGACTATGTTTTCCATGCGACTACGTTTCCCATGGTATATGTTTCTAATTCGATTACGTTTCCCATACGGCGACTACGCTTCCCATGCGACTATGTTTCTCATGGTATGTTTCTGACTTGATTATGTTTTTCATGCGACTACGTTTCCCATGCAACTACGTTTCCCATGGTATTATGTTTCTGATACGATTATGTTTCCCATGGTATTCTGATGCGATTACTTTTTTTTTCATGCGACTATGTTTTTCATGCGACTACGTTTCCATGCGATTACGTTTCTCATGGTGTCTTCTCATGCGGTTACGTTTCCCATGCGACTACGTTTCCCATGGTATGTTTCTGACTCGATTACGTTTTTCATGTGACTAAGTTTCCCATGCGACTATGTTTCCCATGGTATATGTTTCTAATTCGACGACGTTTTTTCATGCGACTATGTTTTTTCATGCGACTCCGTTTCCCATGCGACTACGTTTCCCATGGTATTATGTTTCTGATGTGATTACGTTTCCCATGGTATCATGTTTCTGATGCGATTACATTTTTTCAGGCGACTGTTTTTCATGCGACTATGTTTCCATGCAATTACGTTTCCCATGGTATTATGTTCTCATGCGATTACGTTTTTGGTGCGATTGCAGTTTTCATGCGTTTATGGTTTTATGTTCTCATGTGAGTTTGTTTCGGATGTGTTTACGTTTTTTCATGCGACTACGTTTTTCATGCAATTACGTTTCTCATGCGGTTACGTTTCCTCATAGTTTCTCATGCAACTGCGTTCTCATGGTTCCTCATGTGATTACGTTTCTCATGCGATTACGGCTCATGTGTTTGTTACTGATGCAATTACGTTTCTCATGGTATCACGTTTCTCATGCGATTTTTTTTTTGTTTCTCATGCGATTACGTTTCTCATGGTTCTCAGGCGATCAAGTTTTTCATGCGTTACGTTTCTCAGGATGTCATGTTCTCATGTGATTACGTTTCTCATGGTTTACTTGTGTGTTTTCATTTCTCATGTCCATGCGGTTAAGTTTCTCATGTGCACATTTCTCGAGCTAGTTACGGTTCCCAGGCGATCACTTTTCTCATGCTGGTCATGTTCCCTTGCGATTACGTTTCTAACGCTAGTCATGTTCCTGTGCGTTGCACTTTCATGTGTCGCGTTTCTCAGGCTGGTTATGTTCTCATGCTATTTTACATTGTTTCATGCAGTTATGTCTCATGTTTTTTCGTTCCTCAATTTTACGTTTCTACGGTGCGTTTTACATTACGTCTTTCATGCTATTCATGTTTTCTCGTATTTACGTTTCTCTTGCAGGTTTTAGTTGTGATGCAATTATTGGTTATTTATGTATGTACGATTACGCTTCTCATACGTTTTATGCTTCTCATACGTTTTACGCTTCTCATACGTTTTACGCTTCTCATACGATTACGCTTCTCATACGATTACGCTTCTCATACGATTACACTTCTCATACGATTACGCTTCTCATACGTTTACGCTGTTCTGGGTATTATGTTCTCAAGTGTATTACGCTTCTCATGCTATTCGTGTTTCTCATGTTTTTTCGTTTCTCGTACTATTCACATTTCTCGTACTATTCACTTCTCATGCTTTTTTACTTCTCATGCTATTCGTGTGCTCGGGTGCTTATGTCTCTCATGCTACTTCACGTCGCTCATGCAACTTCAGGTCTATCATATAGGTTTACGCTTCTCACACGATTACACTTCACACACGATTACGCTTCTCACACGATTACGCTTCTAATACGTTTACGCTGTTCTGGGTATTATGTTCTTAAGTGTATTATGCTTCTCATGCTATTCGTGTTTCTCATGTTTTTTCGTTTCTCGTTCTATTCACGTTTCTCGTACTATTCACGTTTCTCGTACTATTCACGTTTTCTCCTTCTATTCACGTTTTCTCCTTCTATTCACTTCTCATGCTATTCGTGTGCTCGGGTGCTTATGTCTCTCATACTACTTCCTGTCGCTCATGCAACTTCAGGTCTATCATATAGGTTTCAGTCGTGATGGTTTCTAGTTGGTAGTTTGATATCATTGTAGATTCATGGTGTTTCACCGCTGGGGGGGTCACATATCACGTCTATGGGTGCTTACGGATTGAGATGATCGTTTTTAATCGGCTTGTACGGTGGCAAGTCTCCTCATCCGTTTCTCATACATTTCATGCATCTCGACATACTATGACCTGACACGTCTTCAGGTTCATCGGGCCTGAGTGTACGTTTTTAATTTGCCTGCTACGCCTCAGGTTGCTCGGCCTTTGCAATTCATGGGTTTGTCTCATTCTCAGTCCAGCTGCATTAGTCCTACACTTACCTACATTTTATTTTCATAGTCTGTGCATTCATATTTGTTCATGGCCACTCTCCACTGCTGGTTACCTGTCACGTCTACGGGTACTGTCGGATTGAGATGTTCGTTTCTAATTGGCTTGTGCGGTGGCAAGTCCCCTCATCCGCTTCTCAAGGCTTTCATCACGTTCATACGTCACATTATCTCACTACTTACATCACTTGCCTGACACGTCTTCAGGTTCATAGGCTTGAGTGTTACGTTTTTAATTGGCCTGATTTGCCTCAGGTTGCTCAGCCTTGCTAGTTTCTTGAGACTGACACATTTCAGTCTTCCGCTACATTTTCGTTCCTGCTCTACGTTACTGCGTGTGTTAGTCACGGACACCTATGTAGGTAGGGGTAAGGGAGGTAGGGATTTTTCCTTTTCCTAAGGTGAGTTGGGGCTCGTTGATTATGTTTTTAACGATGTTGTTCTTCTTTGCAGATTTCATGTCACGGGCAGCAGATATCGCAGAGTTTGCCGCCATCTGTCTTTCTCCGGTTACGAATTCTATGCATGGTAGCACGCTCTCCTTGAAACTCCTGATACAGCCTTCTTTTTTACAGACGGAGCTTGATCTTCAAGTCCTGGGTTCTTTTTCTCACTGACATTCAGTTCCTACTTGCCTTTTTGCTTCTTTTGCCACTTTCAGCTCAAACGGGTTTTCAAGCTGGGCCCAGGACAGTCTGGGCACTAGACTTTTGCGGATGTACTCGGGGATAGGCCACTTTACTTTCCCTAGTACTCCCTTCTCTGCTAGCACAGGGCATGACTCGTAGCCATTCCCTGCTGCTTAACCAGGGTAGAACTTCAATATCCTCTCTGGGCCGTGCTTGCAGTACAGGTGCAGTTTCTGCTGCCATTCGTCGAGGGGTCTGTATTCTCGTTTTTGAGAAGTTAGATTGGCGGTAGTCAGCTTTCTTTTCCGGACATATGTCAGCTCCACATGTCTGTCACAGGCATTCTTACGTTGGGGGCTTTTGGTTGCATACAGTTACTTTCATTTCGAATCTCTTGGCTAGCTCATCCTACTGTTTTTATTTTTTGCCCACTTTTAGTACTGACCACGTGACCCCCGCACACCTCAGGTCACTTTCCCACCTCAGATCAATTTCCCTGTTTTCCCCTCAGACCTTTCCTTAGCACGATCACCTGAGACTCCGAGTACAAGTGAAAGGCTGACCGTAGGTCAGCCTGGGTTTGTAGGAGGAGTCGGGAGGTATTTAAACCCACCCTCCATCCTCCTTCTGGGCGTCGGTTTTCTTGTGTCCCACCCACCCATCCCGTTTTTTATTGCTATTTCTTCTTTTACTTCTACTTGGGTATGCCCCCTTTTAGGCATACTGACCACGTGACCCCGGCACACCTCAGGTCACTTTCCCACCTCAGATCAATTTCCCTGTTTTCCCCTCAGACCTTTCCTTAGCACGATCACCTGAGACTCCGAGTACAATTTTATTTGTTTCTGATGTTTTTGTTTTGTTTCTTTATACTTTGTCAACAAATCTACCCAATTTTTAATATATTTTTGTTTTGAAATTATCCATTTATCCTGCCCGGGAATAGTCCACTTTGCCCGCTTTCCCTTTTTTGGGGTTTCCTGGGTCTTGGGGTACCCTAAGCCATATTTCTAGCAACTGTACAATGGCTGCACTGTATTGTATACACCAAGTGTAGTAGATACTGTGCACCACACTATATTAGATACTGTGTACTGTACACCATGGAATGCACTGTAGATATAGGCTACGCTGGATTTAGATTGTAATATATATATATATATATATATATATTTATATATATACACGCAGTAGACTGTATATATGTTGTAATAGTCAGAGTCCCGGTCCCTATGAAATGGGAGGTAAAATGGACACAGGGTTTGCGTGTCTGCGGACCGCAGAACTACAGAGCGTAGCGTTTAAATGGAGAAAAGTGCTCTGTCAGTTTTCTCCAGGTTTTGATAGTTCTGAATGGGGCTGTGTAGTTGGAGATCCTGCAGAGACTTGGGCGGGATGGGGTCTCCAACCCTGTGTCCAGATCTTACAGACAGCCAGCAGGTTGGGTTCCCAGCTGAACACTGACAATATAATCAGGGACTGGTCAGAACAGAGAGAGAGGTGGAAGGTGTGCAGCTGGCTGTTGCTGCAGGACAGACCTGTATGTGGGGATCTGTCTGTCTGTCTGCCCTGGAGACTACATCCCTGGTGTGGGGGGACTTCGTGCCTGAGGGACTGGGAGGCTGGTGGAACTGAGGTGACTAGCGAGTCCAAGAGGGGCTGAAGGAAGTCCGGAAGTCTGGGAGACAGTGGGCTGGAGAACCTGTTGAGGCCAGGAGTGGGCCAGGTGAGCAGGTACAGCAAGGCTAAGTAAGCCTAGGAGCCAGGAGGCTTGGTATTTTGAGTTCTATGAACATTAATGGAGAAGAACCCCTGCGTGGGAAATCCTGTATGTGAACTGTTCTTTTGTTTCCTTCAATAAAAATGGGCTGCCATGCCCTCAAACATAACATCTGACTGCTGTGGACTCGCTAAAAAAAAACGCATTTACCATTGAGTTAAACCCCCAACGTTTACAATGTATATTAACGCACTGACTAATATAGAGTAAACAGAGTGTATATATATATATATATATATATATCTCAAATACACTGCCACTAACTGAATAACCTGCCTGCTTAATCTAACTCAAGCTATCCCTCTGTCCACGCCAACAACACTACACCGCTCTGTAAGCAGCCTTATATAGTGTGGGGCGTGGACTTGGTCCCGCTGAGCCATAATTGGCCAAACGCACGCCCCATATGTTCGGTTCATTTTAGGCCTCGTACACACGATCGAATTTGTCGGACGGACAGATTTGAACAAATCTGTCTGCTCGTGTGTATGGGGCCTTAGAACAAAGGAACACCTGATGTTCGACTCGAACCGCTGGCTCATCCCTAGAGAGCACTTCTCCTTTGCAAAGATAATCTATCCACCTCACAGGTGTGGCATATGCAGATTCTGATTAGACAGCATGATTATTGCAAAGGTGTGCCTTAGGTTGGCCACAATAAAAGGCCACTCAAAAATGTGCAGTTTTATCACACAGCACAATGCCACAGATGTCGCAAGTTTTGAGGGAGTGTGCAGTTGGCATGCTGACTGCAGGAATGTCCACCCAAGCTGGTGCCCTTAAATTGAATATTAATTTCTCTACCATAAGCCATCTCCAAAGGTGTTTCAGAGAACTTGGCAGTACAACCAACCGGCCTCACAACCGCAGCCCATATGTAACCACACCAGCCCAGAACATCCACATCCAACATCTTCACTGACAAGATCATCTCAGACGAGCCACCCAGACAGCTGCTGCAACAATCGGTTTGCATAACCAAAGAATTTCTGCACAAACTGTCAGAAACCATCTTAGGGAAGCTCATCTGCATGCTCGTCGTCCTCATCAGGGTCTCGACCTAATTGCAGTTCGTCGCCATAACCGACTTGAAAGGGAAAATGCTCACATTCAATGGCATCTGGCACTTTGGAGAGGTGTTCTCTTCACAGATGAATAACGTTTTTCACGCTTCAGAGTAAATGGCAGCCAGAATGTAAGGCATCGTGTGGCTGAGCGGTTTACTGATGTCAACGTTGTGGATCGAGTGGCACATAGTGGCGGTGGGGTTATGGTATGGGCAGCCGTATGCTATGGACAATGAACATGTGCATTTTATTGATGACATTTTGAATGCACAGAGATACCGTGACAAGAGCCTGAGGCCCATTGTTGCGCATCCATGACCAGTACCTCGTGTTGCAGCATGATAATGCACGGTCCCATGTTGCAACGATCTGTACATAATTCCTGGAAGTTGAAAACATCCCAGTTCTTGCATGGCCGGCATACTCACCGGACATGTCACCCATTGAGCATGTTTTGCATGCTCTTGATCAGTGTATAGGACAGCGTGTTCTAGTTCCTGCAAATATCCAGCAACTTCGCACAGCCATTGAAGAGAAATGGACCAACATTCCACAGGCCACAACCAACAACCTGTTCAACTCTATACTAAGGAGATGTGCTGTACTGCGCGAGGCAAATGGTGGTCACATCAGACACTGACTGGTTTTCGGACCCCCCAATACTGTAAAGCTGCACATTTTTGAGTGGCCTTTTATTGTAGCCAGCCTAAGGCACACCTGTGCAATAATCATGCTGTCTGATCAGCATCTTGATATGCCACACCTGTGAGGTGGATGGATTATCTCAGCAAAGGAGAAGTGCTCACTAACACAGATTTAGACAGATTTGTGAACAATATTTAAGACAAATAGGCCTTTTGTGTACATAGAAAAAGTCATAGATCTTTAAGTTCACCACATGATAAATAGGGGGAAATACAAAAGTGTTGCATTTATAATTTTTCTCAGTGTATATACACACACATAAACCTATCCTATATGTTTTATAGCATAGCAACCAAGCAATATTTGCTATAATAAAGTAAAACTAGTGCAGATGCATTCTGACTGGTTGCTATTAGAGACCTGATATTGCAGAGCTGCTGGTTGTTGATCACTCACCTCCATCCCTGTCATAAATATGGAGGCCTCTAAAGCCCTGTACACACGATTGGATATCTGATGGAATCTAATCCGATGGATTTTTTCGTCGGATATCTGATGAACCTGACTTTCATCAGTCTTGCCTACACACCATTGGTCAAAAATCCAACCGTGTCCAACACGGTGATGTAAAACACTACGACGTGCTGATAAAAATGAAGTTCAATGCTTCCGAGCATGCGTCGACTTGATTCTGAGCATGCGTGGATTTTTTGACAGATGGACTTCCACACAGACGATCGTTTTTTTTCTATCGTTTTTTTATCCATAGGAAAATTTTAAAACATGTTCTATTTTTTTCACCGATGGAAAACAAACAGATGGGGCCCACACATGATCAGTTTGTCCGATGAAAACGGTCCATCAGTCTGTTTTCATCAGACAAACCGATCGTGTGTACAGGGCTTTAAACTTCTACTGTGCCTATAACATAGGAAGCTGGTCAAGTGTGGAATTACCTGTTTATGTCTGGTATTTTACCAAGTTTCCTGTAGGTTTTTAGTTGCCAATGACACTGCATTTACTCTCTTAGCTCCTTGCACTCTTTAATTGAATAAGCTTGTTTTTTCTGAGGTAAAGATTTTCCATGCTGAAAATCCTCTTTCTGTTCACTGATTCAATTTTTCCCCATATCCTCACACAGCGAGGAAAAATTGAAAATACCTCTCTCTTTTCGTTTTTAAGCACTGGCATCCACAATCCATAAAATAACTGTTTATGACTGTCATCTCTATAGTAATGGCCTCTTTGAAAAGCCTGAAAAAATAAAATATCAGTAAGATATCAATTAGTCTGCATTACCTGTTAGTTACAAGATATGATGGTTTCATTTACAGTGTTGTGTGATATTATTAGACAACCCACCACCTAGACCACCTATTTTGGTTATTTCCTACCACACTGTCAGTCATTTGTTAATTAGCGGTGCTATTTGTTACTGCTTTTTCCTCCTTTAAAATGTGAAAATGTCATAACATGACAACAGTCATAGAAAATGGTTAACATAAGGGTGACCGCATGCTGGCATTAATCTGGTACAACCGTTACATCAAGGGTAATATATTCTAAACATCCATTCAATGTTTTTAAAGGCATGATTGATATTAATGTGTGTATTACTCCTCAAAAGCCCAGACGTGAGATTTTTTAATCCCTGCAATTCTTTTTTTAGAACAAGCTAATTATGTGCTTGGCACTTTATAAAAATACCATTGAGACACAGGATTGCAAAGAATGACAACACAATAAAATGGTTTGGATAAGACCTGTCTGTGCCTCAAAATGGATACATTCTAATTGGTATTCTGGAAAGGAATAGCTTGTGACCCAGAGTGTTTCACACACAAATAACCACCCAGTGTAAGTTACATGCAAATCTACTGAGCTGTGTAGACGCGTTTAACCCTTTTAAAAGCTGAGTTCCCGGTAATCCTCTGTTTACTTCCTGAACTGAGTTAATGCAAGAGATTTTAAACTCCCTCTGAGCTTCTGAAATGAAACGGTACAGCGTTTCTCCGACATCCACTGTTTTATCCATAAAATAATAATAGTATTTTTAGACACTGCTTTGTTAAAACGGAAACGCACCATATCGAAGCTTGCTTTTCATGTGCAAAGGAATAGTTAATGAACCTTTAACACAGTGATTAGTGCCTTGAAACACATTTGTGCATTTGCTGTAAACCCCCCTCCCTCCTTCCACAAAGCAAAGAAGCAATTGACTAATGGTGCTGTTTGACTATGCCAGGGAATGCAAATCATTGCTTAGTTGTCATGACACATCACTGTTTCGCACGTTAGCAGAACAGCGCACGACACAAGTCATCGACAAGGGTTAAAAAGGATTTTTAAATTGTACATTTTTTCAGGGGATGCAGTGCGTAGTCGAAAGCTTGGGGGGTTAATATTTCTATCAGCCACAGAACCTGTGTAATTAATATGTGTTTGGTTTTAAAGGGATGTGGTGGCAACCCTACCATCGCCACAAAACCCTTCTATCTGTCTAATCCTAGTGAGCATGGGAGGTCTGTTCATCAAGCAGTTGATCTGTATCACAGCATCACCTCTGAGATATAGGACAGTGTAAGAACCTAAAAATAGCCGCGCACACACACACACAAAAAAAAAGCAACCTTGAAGTCATCAGGAGGATGAGCCGGGGAGGGAGAAAAAAAATCAGCAAGCCTGCTTTCCTCTACAGTCTCTGGACCTGTTACATGCTTGTGCTGAATTTAATGTAAAAGCACAGGAGTCTGCTTCTTCAGCATGTGAGGAAATATTAGATCGACATTCTGCTAGAGAGCAGGGCGCCACCTGCCTTTTAATTCCTATTATTCTCTGCAGGAGCCACATAGAGAGAGAGTAAAGGGGAAAAGATGAGAATTATTAAACCTGCTTGTACGGGAGGTGATGCTGCTTGGACTATGTCACTGTTACCAACTGGCCAGATTCAAACCATGATACTATTCCCTGTTGGCTGTATGGATGCTCGTCGAGGACTTGCTGAACCCATGTCTGTGCCTGGTCCTGCTTCTTTTGCTACCTGCTTCCTCTAGGATTTTCACTCTATACTGCTAGGAAATAGTAGATTCCAAATATTGAGACTTCTCCGTAAGGTAAGAAGACAATGTTTCCAAATAAGGGAAAGAAGCTGCTTGTGACTGTTTTTCATTACCCTTGACAGATGAAAACTGACATGTCCTATCTCCACATGAAAGATTGCCTAGTTGGGGAAAACTCAAACTGATCACTTTTCTTTTGAACTGCAAGCTTCCCTTTTCCCAACATGTGAGAAAAAAAAAGGTGAGAAGCGAAGGACAGACAGATAAGAAGCTGGAGAAAATGGGAGCTAAGGGGTTTTATAGAACAGTCTCTGGAGGAAAGCCTTGTTTAAAATAAGTATTTACTGCTTATACTGTACTTTGCAAACTAGGTGTATTGCCAAAATCACAAGGCAACACATACAAGCTAAAATAAATAAATAAAAGGGGTCTTTTAATTAAGTGAACCCATGGCAATATACAAAATAAAAAGCATTTTCATCTATTTCTAAAGGGAAGCAGTGATGTGTTCTTTGTGATTAGCAAGTCTAAGGTTGTGTGAATGAAGCTTCTAACCCTCTTGAAGGTATAATAGAATGGACAGCTGTGTGGGGAAGTTTTCAGGCTTCTAGAGCTGAGCCCCCATTAGCATGCAGTGTCAGATGTGTTGTGTGTTTAATGATTGCATTTGGTGGTGTGCCTCCAAGCTCACATCTTTCTGTTGTTTTACAGCACAGGGGCAGCGAACGAGCAAGAGAGGGAGGAAAAAAGACTTCCAGCAAGCCCTGCTTCATCTTCCGAGATCTGGGTACCATTTCCAGTGGTGGCAAGGGGGGCAATGATTCTGTTTTGGATTGGATTAGATCAAGCTCTTGAGTGATGTGCACAGCCTGGACATCAGAATACTAAGAGGTTGGAGGTGTGGCACCTCTGACTTCCACTTTCCTCTGCCTGATTTTTCTTTCCTTTTGCAAAAAGAAAGGGTATTTAAAAATAGCTCGACTTCCAGCAAGCATTATTTTTCTAATTTTTAAAGTGATGCCTGCTCCAAATTTAAGGTAAGCATATAATTTTTTCCCCCTGTTGCCTGACTACTAGTTGACTGTGCAAGTGAGGGAAGTTTTAAATGTGTGTATGCCTTAGCCTGTTGCTGATCACAATTACATTGTGATTTCCCTTTGAGACTTGCTTGGCAATCACTGGTTACATGGATACCAATTTTAGAAGGCTTTATTTTTATGCAAACTAAGGAGCATATGATTTAAGGAATAAGTGCTTGCTGCACTCTATAAAATTGCTTAGTTGGAATGGAGCAGCAGACAAAAATCTGTTTATGATTGCAGGGTATAAATAGAAAGTGTATGATTAGGGTTAACCTCAGAGAAAAAAAAAGCACAGAGCTAGAACAGGTAACGGATCTGTTGCCGTATTAACCCTGTAGGGCCTGAAAGTCTGGATGGTTTAGTAATTCCTGAGAAGAAGAGGTTAATTTAGCAGGGGATTATCATTGTTTTAGATTTATTTGGCTGTTTAGGTTTCAGTAAGGATTTGCAAAGAATGAGAGGAAATTACTTATCAAAATCCTCTTGTTTGATAAAAGAGCATTAGCAGCCATTTAATAAGATTGACATTCTGCATGGGAGTTAATAACATGCAAATCACAGTGTATTGCAATCACTTTTGTTTGTGGTACATAGAGCACTGTGTTAAGAGACATTCTTTTTGTTAGTATCACCATTGTGTGTAGTATTTCATGTAGAACAGTGAATCAAGCTTTATAAATTATCATTTTAAAGTAATACATGTTGGTACCAACAGTCTTATATAAGTAAAAATGTTTTAGGAATAACATATTCAGCAAACATATGCATCGATAATCTTTTATATAAAGTATGATCGTTGTGATGGAAGCACTATAAATGTGTTTTTCCTGTTTGTTATGGATTCGGGAAACTGAAAAATTAAGTGCTCGTTTTTTGATCTGTATAAGTTCTAATGATAATCATATGAATAACTATGTTTATAGGCTGTAATGTAATTGTCACGGTCCCCAGCTACCATTGTTCTCCATTATCATTAATTGCGGAAAACGTGCTACTGGTGATGGCACAATGAAAAGGGAGTGAGAAGTGAGAGACACTAAATTCTAATTAACTGGTGTTTCAAACCATAATTAAGACTGTGAAGTCATCCTCTTCCCCTTCCCCCTCTGCCATTGCTCCAACAGTTCATGATCATGACTTCATCGTCAACACTTGGATGTCATGTGTGATGTCACCAAAAGCCATCATAGCAAAGTAATTACAGCTCTGGGCAACCCAAAACCTTCAAATGCATTTTTGATGCTTGCAGAAAGGATTGCAAAAATCTTCCTTGTGACATTTCAAAGGTATTTTATACACACATAAAACTGAAACAATAAACTTTGGAAAAAAACTCAAATTTGTGTCGGTTGGCATTTGTGTACATAGGTCTTGATGGTCCTATCACTGACTTCTCTCTTTTACATCTTGCCCGCCAAATTGATGGCTAGCTGAATCATTTACTTACTGTGAACTCTCCACTTTACATATCAGATGAACATTTTGATGCCTATTAGTTATAAAGCTTCACCACTGGAATAACATAACAATGACTGATCGAATTATGATATGACCTTTCATTGTGTTAAAGATTGTCACGCCTGGTATATGTTAACTTAGGAAGTTAAGTCTGTTTCATGTCTAAGTTCTGTTATAAAGCTAGGACATACGTTTATTTCTAGAAAAATAATAATTTTGTCTGTGTTATATATTTTAAAGGAAAAAAAATCACTGCACTGTTTTACAGTGCTTGACTTACTGCCAAGTAATTGGCTAAAGACCTGTTTCCACTTCACAGAAAACTCTTCTCTATGGGCCTCTTCCTGCAATTTCATAAACATTGCTATGCCATTTAAAGCCATGTTTTATTTTCTCTACAATCCTAGAATGGGTTGATATGTCCCATTTTGTGATGCTCAGGTATGTATGTGTGTGCATATACTGTATATATATATATATATATATATATATATATATATATATATATATACACACACAACGTACATCATGAACCTTTAGGTTATTAGATTATCAGCTTGTAAACAAGATGGGAAAATCAGCATTTATATTAGGTATGTTGGAAGATATATTCTCTATACAAATTAAGAGATTCTGTTGCATGGCAGAATGTATTTTGAGATTAGCCATTAAATTGGCTTTCTTTACCTTTTGTGTATGAAATTTTTTTCTAATGCTGAATAAAACTACATGACAAAAAAGTTCCTAGTGGATCGTTACAGAGTATTTTTTTCTTTATGGTAATCCTTCCAATAACATACTTCCTGTCCAAGAGTGACAACGCTCAATCCATGTTCTGTATCTATGGAGCGCCAGCATTCTTACCTTAGGGCAGGAGTGCGTTTGGACTACAAAACATCTTCCTTCCCATCTTCATAAAGAATGTTCTGTAGTCCACAGAGGAGAGGTGGCTAGGGTTGATAACACTATGTAACTGGTTCCTGACCAGCTCACACAGATTTACTGCAGTACAATGGCTCTCATGGGCAAAATCGTGTGTATATATATATATATATATATATATATATATATTTCCCTTTAAAAACGCCAGAGGGCCCATTGTGCTTGGCCGGTGGTCACGTGCAATCACATGCACGATCACCAGAATGGGGATTTGTGTATGTAAACGCACAAAACCCGGTGCTGTCAGGTCAGAGGAAACATGCGGTTTGTCCCTACTAGTAGTAAAGTAGGAATAATGATATGTCTCCTCACCCAGTAAGTCACATCCCCTCACAGTTAGAACACACATAGGGAACACAAATGTAACCCCTTGATCACCACCTAGTGTTAACCCCTTCCATGCCAGTGGCATTTACACAGTAATCAGTGCATTTTTATAGCACCGTTTGCTGTATAAATATCAGTGGTCCCAAGAATGTGTCAAATGTGATCGATCTGTCCATCACAATGCCGCTAAAAATAGCAGTTCACCCCCATTACTAGTAAAAAATAAATAAATAATAAAAATGCCATAAATCTTTCCCATAGTTTGTAGACGCTATAACTTTTACGCGAACCAATCAATATATGCTGATTACCCAGGACACAAGACATCAATATATTTGCGTTAACTGTTTTTTTTCAACTATCAAACAGATATAACAAAACACTGGTATATTTAACAGACCAAAAGGGAGAATAAGAGAAGTTAATTGTTTGGGTTACATACATAGTACATATAAAGGGCATGTTTACACATACATTGTGAATGGCACCCGTACACACCTGTGTCACAGATGACCATAATGGGTAGCAATGCAATTCAGTGTGCTGCTCTAGAGAAAATGCTGCAAGATAAATTGTTGATCCATTAAGGTGTCTTCAAATGTATGGGCTGCCTTTAGGCAACAAGCATTAACACACCATCATTGCATAAATGGGCCCAAAGGGTATGTTTATGTAAACTAAATTCGATATAAATAACGTAAAATGGTCTATATGTTCTCAAAACAGATAACGTATAATATTAAACGTCAGAGTATCAAAATATGAATACATTTACTATAATTACAATTTATTAGAACATTGTGAGAAAAAGCACAGTGCTTATGATATAGACTTTGCTAACATTGGTATTCTTTGGATCAGCTGGGTAGAGTACAGTTGTGCAGTATTGAACAGATGTCAATGAACATACTGTTTGCAATTGAAACACACTAAATGGAACATAGCTTTAAAACAGCAGCTGCATTAACAAAGGTTATCTTGTCTCAATGAATGAAATTCCTTATCTGAATGGACATTGATGAATAGGCAGTTTTTATGTCTGTCTTTTTGTAGATTAATTTAAAGCTATCCTTTTAGATTTATATCTGTTTCTACACTAATACGATTATTTTAAGACACCCCCCCCCCCACACCCCAACACTATTGTATGAGCAATATACATTATTATTATTTCTACTTTTCTTTAAGGGAGACTCTGGCCAAACAGTCAAGTTCACGCTTCAGATGCTTACAGTCTCCAATCCCAGGATCCCACCAATTCGGTGCAGGAAACACAATGATTCCTGTGCATTTCCCGAATCGTGTAGTGATCACACTGTGTTCAGCGATCTGCTGTGGGTGTCAAAGTTAATGACACCCAGGGCAACTAAATCTCAGAATCAGCAGGCAGCCACCACTCCATTTGTACATAGTGTCAAAGACACAGCGGTGGCGGAGGACGGTGTCCCGACTCCTGAATGAATGGAAGCAAGCAAACATTCATTGATGGGCGCTGGTAGGCTGCATTTGATAGCCGCTGGTGAGACTGCATTCGATGGGCGCTGGTAAGCTGCATTTGATGGGCACTTTATTAAAAAGGTGGGGTATACATGGGCAGGGCAAAGGGGGTGGAGCCAAGGGGCGGCAAAATTAGGTTTCGCCTAGGGTATAAAAAAAACTTGCACCAGCTCTAATGACACCCCAAAAGCGGGTCACATACACAGTACGTTTGCTTGAACTGAAACACAGGTACTGTATAAACACCCTTGCGATCCAATTCCAGTGCAAAAATAAAAAAGCTGCCTGGACTTTTTTGATGTGGATGTGGTACGATTTTAGCCATTCAAAATGAATGGGCTCAAATCGCACCACACAGGATCACATGTGATATGTACAGGAATGCAGTATGATTCCTGTGCAATTCACATAAGGTTCACAGTGTGAACCTAAAACAAATATGTTGTTTTTTTCGTGATTCATGCACCTCGGCCACTTCATATAAACCAATACAATGTATCCTTCCACATTTCTATTTTCTTAAATGCATTGCATAAATGGTTTGTTGATTTTAATAGGTATTATGCCTCATATACACAATCAGTTTTACTGACAGGAAAACCGTTGGGGTTTTTTCAGCAGGAAAACGGCTTAAAATTGTCTTGCACACACGGTCACTCAAATATTGGCTGAAATTCCACAGGGTGGAAGTTACTAAGCAGGTTCTCGGTTTACCGCCGGGAATCCTGGTCGTGTGTATTTATATCCCCTGTGTTTGTTTGTCTTTTCTTGTAATGATGGATATGTTCTGGCTGCCATGTGTAGGATCATATCTGATACAGAAGTCTATATATTCATTCACTTAACTTGTCTCTGTTTGCTAAAGGGACAGACAACCAATCTATGCCTCACCATTGACTCTGTATTGCATCACACATGTGGGAGTGCTAATGTGATGAAAGCACATTTCTTCCAGCATAGTGATCTGCCTGTTAATTGCTTGGCCTGCTTGTGTCTGTGAATGCATTTAACTTGCTAAATGGGTTATGAAAAAGCACTGCATGTAATCTTTTTCCTCCTGCAAATTTCTTACCCCCTACCCTCATCAGTGCCCATAGACCTATGTTTGGCAGCATTGAACAACCTAAAAGAGCCTATTTGCCTCACAGTTCATTGCACCCCACATTTGCACCCCACATAATCTGCTGCAATCTGCTGAAAAGTGGATTTTTGGAAGATAATAAAACATTTTTTTTTTTTTTACTTTTGGCTGGAGTTCCACCTTAAGTGGGACATTAAAATGATCATAAAGGTTACTCTTACTTTTTTATTGTATCCATGCACACCAAGTGATTGATTTTAAAGCTTTACCTCTGACATTTCTATCCCAATGCGCCGAGAACTATCATAATTGTTACAATCAGTCATCTTTAAGCTGGTCATATATTGTCTTTTCTATTCAGCCAGCAAGCCGAAAGAAGTGAAAAAATAATTAAATAACAGATTTCTCCATCCACACAAGGGAGTTGGGAGCTGCGCCAACCACTGTCAGAATACAGTGATCAGCAGCTGCAGGCAATTCATTCACTGATTTTGAGAAATATTTTTGAACATGTCCCTTCGACAGAAGTTTATCAAAGAATGACCTCTGTTGAGTATAGACTGCCACACATTATGCAGAATGGAGAGCAACAAAAGCAACCATGCATATCTCTACCTATAATTTTGCATTTCACTCTAGTTTACCTAATCATCTGCAGAGACTGCCATTTTCTAGCAATTGTATTTGTTTCTCTAGTGATTACATGTGTGCAGTATAGAATTTAAATCAATATTCATTGATCCTGCTATAAAATGCCATGAAGTGAGTATTTTAAGTTGATTTCTCATCATAATTTATAAGTTTCATAGTTAAATACTTGGTAATGTTGAGTAAAAACGCCAGTCCATCTAGGTCAGTGTGACTCTCTCCAGTTCAATCACATTCTTCTTCAAGATTTGTGATCAGAACTTGACAGAATATTTAAGATGCGGATGGACCAGAGTTTTGTAAAGTGGTAGAATTATAGCCTTATCTATAAATGCCCTTTTTAATGCATGCTAATGGTCTGCTAGCCTTGCTTGCTGCAGCTTGGCATTGCGTGCTATTGCTAAGTATGAGATCTACTAGGACCACCAAATCATTTCCCATCCATAATTGCCAAGAGGTTCTTCCCCTAGCATGTAATTTGCATGCATATTCTTAGCTCCCAAGTGCAAACCTCATCTACTATATAGCTGCCAATTCTTCTATTCCAACTAGTTCTTTGTGTAAAGTTGCTATATTCTGTTGGGAACTCTGCTTAGCTTTGTATAATCAGGAAACACTGAGATTGAACTATTTACACCAACTTCTATATCACTTATAGACAAGTTAAACAGAATTGGACCCAGGAACAAGCCCTGGGTGAACCCACTTACAACTCTAGACCATGCAGAAAATATGCCAATTCAAAGTAATTGTATTGCCTCCTTGGAATTAAACATATAGGTAGAGAAGATGGCCTTCATATTGATCAGTCCTGGAAGACTTGTTTCTCTCCATTTCATGGTTGTTCATTTATGGGCTAAATGTAAACAAAGCAACATTAAACCTACCCAATGGCTGATATGATAGCTTTCAAAGCACAGGAAGAGAAAATGAAAAGGCAAGAGCTGATGTGTTTTTAAAGGGTACAGTGATCCTTTTAAACTGAATTCCATACAAATATAGACACATGTATAGATACAAATAATGCAGTTTGTATTCATTATTACATCATTACATGTACCTTTTTTAATGAAAGATGTGTAATTAGGAGAATTTTACCTGGTTTCAATCTTTTGCCATTTCCTGTTCGGCAGAGCTTCCACTGGGAGAGTGAGAAGCAGCACAAAGAACCAGTCAGTTGTGCTGGGAGAAGGGAGCAGATAGACAGACAGATAATCACTGTCCACTTACAGCCTAGGGGAGGGACAATATCTATAACACAGGACAAAAAATCATCGGGTATCCTACCCTACCAAATAGGGTTATGCCATATGGCAGTGCTTAGTTATCAGAACTTAAGGAACAGAAATACAAATCCTATAGTGGGCAAAACGGCACAATTTAGCTATTTGCCTGGAGTTTAGCTTAAAGGTTTCTTGTAAACATAATAAATAGTATTGTAAAACACCTTGCTTGTATAAAGAACTGGTGACTGAGAAGGTCATGACAGGTGTTTAACTTTGGTGCTCATGAAAGTGCCCCTCAGTTCCACTATCAGTGTGTACAGTATGTGTCCATTATCATCTCTAAAACTGAGAAAGCTGTTGAGAAACAGTGTTATAAGCAGGTTGCCCCTGCTATAATGGATTCTTCACCAACTAACTTTAACCAATAATGCTATGCACCTCTTCATGCTGGTTTCTCAAATGAATTGGAATTCTGTAAACCTTATAATATGTAAAAAAAAAAAAAACAATATCACAGGTTCTGATGACATTTTCTTGTAACTTTGAAGCTGTGATTGTGTTGCACGAAGCAACTATCCTGCTACAAGACATTAGTGGCAATTCAAAATAGCAGCTTGCATTGCTGAATTGGTTTTAGAGTTGCAGGTTCATTCGCTATATTCCTAAACTCCCATTCTGTACCTAGAATTTAGTTACTGACTTAAAGCAGACCTATTTTACCAACAGGCTCTGACCCTTCAGGTTTTCAATGCTTCATAGTTTTTGATGTTTCAAGAGGCATAGGTGACATTATTTGTGCCTCACCACTGTCTCCAGGGAAAGCTGGGTGTTCGAAATCCTATTAGAATGCACTTTTTGTAAGGGTATATACTACTGTACATTCCAGTGGGATTTCAAGTGCTTAGCTTTCTAAGAAGCAGTAGTAAGGCATGGCAACATCACCCAGGCCTCCTGGAAGCTGGGCTTGAGGTAAAAAATTAGTTTGTTTGGGGTTTTATGTTATTATTTTGAACCTACATTTTTGAACTATGTGTATATGAGTATATTTTCATTTAATGTCCAATTTAAAAGAAGCTTGCAGTTCTGGAGTTTAGTATTTTCATATGTAACTGGCTGCATGCTTGTTCCAGGCCAGTGACATACTAACCTTACTGGGAAGAAGGTCTGCAATCTTTAAAGGATCACTTTGAGGGGTCTATTTTTTCCAAATGTTTTCACATTAAAGTCAAACAACTTTTCCCCATAATTCACACATTCCACACATTCCACACAATCCTGTATGAAAACATTTATAAATAGTCTTCTAAATACTGTCCTGTGCTTTGTAATGAGATTCTAGTTAGGACCACCAGTCTGTTTTTGCCAGTATAGTAAGTTTTTTCTAAATACACTATATGTTTTCAAATTTTTCTTTTGACATGCTATGCTTTGGAAACTGACTGTGTAGTGTCCTAGCAATCATGCTTGTTGGCTTGTTTCTTAGAAAATTCACATATTATATTACTAATGTATACTTCTTTCTTGAACACTGACATATGCTGCTCTTTGGTAATCAACCTAAGATGTCCATCTTATATTTACAGTTGGGTTTTGAAAGCTAAACTAAAACTATTTTTTCCTGTGGTTATTCCATTCATCAGCCTTCTGCATGGCAGAAAGTGGTTAGTGCTTATACCTTGAAGATGCCACTAAGGACTGTACCTACTGTACGTGCAAAATGTGTGTATTTCCATGCTTGAGCAAGTTTCCTCTTGGTGTTTTATTTCCTCTTACAGTACTGGTATGTGTGAGTGTGGTAGGGATGCATATTCAGAGAAGGAACCAATAGAAAAAGGATACATCTTCAGCAAGTAATGTTTTTTTTTTTCAGTCTTTTGATAGCAAAGAGTTTGAGACATTTTCCTGGTGACTATTTGTGGGCACTCCTATGCTACATTCTACATTTTTATAGACTCTATTCTACCCTTTTCCACGAAAAAATAAATAAATCAGGTAAAACAGCGGTCTCTGTTTACTGTGAACTTGGCACCTGCCTCAGCCTAGTATGTCTGTTATGGTACATTAGAGGTGGCTTTTACCCATTGCCATTACATCATTATCAATCACAGGTGCAGACAGTACCATTGACAGCTATAAGCACTCAATAGTTTTCAATTGTGTATTAATAAATCCCTCAGGTTTTCTTACTCAGTGTGCGGTAAGTACAGTGAGTGTGGTAAGCAGGGTTTTTGTAACACCATTGCGCACACATAATGTAAAATAAGGGTCTGCTGGTGATAAAAGGTCCTGAGAGTTTGAATCTTATGCCGCGTACACACGACCATTTTTAATGGTCTAGAATGTTTTTTTCAACCCGATTTTTGTTAAGCCTGCCTACACACGATCATAATAAAAAGATGCTCTAGCAAAGCGTGGTGATGTACAACACGTATGGCGACACTAAAAAGGGGAAGTTCCATTCGGATGGCACCACCCTTGGGGCGGCTTTTGCTGATTTTGTGTCAGTAAAAGTTTGGTGAGAGACAATTCACGCTTTTCAGTCTGTTACATCGTGATTAATGTGCTATCGCCATTACGAATGCTAGTTTTACCAGAATGAGCGCTCTTATCTCATAACTTGCTTCTGAGCTTATTTTCACATTGTTAAAGCCTACATACGACCAATTTTTATGACTTAAAAAAACAACAACGTGAAAAACGACGTGAAAATTAAGAGCATGTTCTAAATTTTTAATGCCCATTTTGAACGTCGCGCAAAAAATGTTGTGGAGCACATACACAGTCATTTTTATTGACATTAAAAACAAATAACATTGCGAAAAACGGTTGTGTGTACGCGGCATTATTGGTGACTGTGCGCAAATAATTCTAAGTAGGAACGTGTTGATTAAGGACTACCCATGTTGTTACTTCATTGGCTATTTGTTCTAATGTGGACCAGCCTAGAAGCAAATTTCTTATTGTTGTCTTGTGATTAGAGGTGGGCCAAACCCCCCCCCCCCCCACCACCACCTGAAAGGCACTCTGAACATGCTCAGTTTGGTGTGTATTGCCAGAGGAGGTTTGTTTCTTTTTCTTGGGTGCATGTAATCAGCACAGGGTCAATCAGCACTGTCCAGACAGAGGTTCAGGGGTCCTGCTGCCTTATAGGACAGTCAAAGTAGAATGAAAACTCTCCTACAAGCTTTAACCAGACACTGATAGAAGTCACATGACTGCTATATACTGTTGATAGGAAAAGGTATTTAGCAGTTTATATTAATTATAATAATTGCATTTCCATATTATCTGTACTGTGGGAGACCAGGTATTGCAGAAAAGCAGCAGATCTTGGGTTTACTAACACTTAAATGCCTCCCTGACAGTCATTGTTGGGAGAAAGTTAAGAACCTCACAAACACAGGAACAGAGACAGCAATAAATAGATGAAAGAGCTTCTACCCTTCCACATCCATTTAAATGTCCTTTTTTTTACCACTTCCTGCCCCTTTGACAACAGATCTGTCTATTAGGGCCAAACACGATTTGTTTTAAATGAACAGGGGGTTGCAAAGTTTCTAATGCTTCTGCACAATTTTTAATCATTCTATCCTTTTTCAGGAATACTAATGATACTTTAAATGTAAAGAACACTTGTTTTATATATATTTTAGGAGTATCTATGGTCAAAATATAAAATCATATATCCATTTACCACATTGCATTTATTAACACAAAGTATTTCAATAATTAATAACCTCCCTAATAAACCACTTTCAGGAAGGATTTACCCACTTTCTGACGACGCCACTGCATCCTTTTAATTGACAATTGCGCGGTTGTGCTAAGTTGCACCTTAACGAAATTGATGTGTCCCCCACAAATAGAGCTTTCTTTTGGTGGTATTTAATCACCGCTGTGGTTTTTATTTTTTGTGCTATAAACGAAAAAAAAAAAGATTTTGAAAAAAATATATATTTTTAATATCCCCCAAAAAATAAATAAAAAAAAGTCTTCATCAGTTTAGGCCGATATGTATTCTTCTACAAATTGTTGGTATTTTTTTTGTAATAAGTGTATCTTGATTGGTTTGCGCAAAAGTTGTAGGGCCAGATTCACGTACATTGGCGCATATTTTGACCGGCGTAGCGCACCTCCTTTACGTTAGACCGGCGCAATGTAGATGCGCAATCACCGTATCCTCGTAGCATTTGCGCAGAAATTTGCGCCGGTGTAACGTTAATTCCGAGGCGTAAGGCGGAGATATTCAAATTGGGAAGGACGTGGGCGTGTTTCATTGAAATGAGCCGTGACCCCATGCAAATGAAGGGCCGGCCGGATCGCGCATGCGCACATGAAGCAGACCATGGTCAGCACCTCTGTGCGCATGCTCACAACTCGGGAACGGCGCAATCAGTGAAATTGGAAGTGGACAACTTGGTGAACTACGCAGACAGCATAAATAGACAGACACAAACGCTCTTCCTTTGCAAAAGTACATCCCTTTGTATCCCTTCCTATACAGCAAGGTGCTTTTGTTTCTGTTATGTGTTCGCGTTTGTTGCGTTGTGATTTGTCTTTGTGATATTTGTTGACTGTTTGAGCTAGTGTTTTGTAGAATATATTTGATAGTGTCTTTTGGTGACTGGTTGTGAGACTTTTTGGTTGATAGATTTTGTTTCTTTTGTTGCTTGATTTTTCCTGCTTGTTTTTGTGAGTGATTTTTGGTGATTGTTGGGAGAGAGTTGTTGTATAAATATGACTGAGAGGAAGCGCAAGAGCAATTTTACTTTGGGGGAGAAACAAATTATTGAAAACGTGAAAAAAAATGCGCATACCCTGTGAAAAAAAAAATTAATAAAGCTGCAATTCAAAAATGTTATACAACATAAACAAGGCTATACCTATGAATGGCACAGAAATATAAACAATATAAAAAGTCAATCTGACGTGTTGCCAAAAACAAACGTTGCCAAAAACAAACACTATTAAAGTCCAAAATTGAGTCCAAAAAATATTTGTGAAAAAAACGTAATGTATTGGCTATGAAAAAAAATTACTCAAAAGTCTGAGATCCATGTGTATAACCGAGTAGCAGAATTTCCAAA
>JAJQKJ010001576.1:0-92999 GCA_029574335.1 Rana kukunoris
GTAATATTACTTCATCACCGACCGCACTGGAATCGATGGCGGGATCCGGAGAGGTGGAGGGCGCTGGCTGTACACGGAGGGGGATTTGTGCTTCCAAAGTGCCTTGTGGACATGAGGAGCGGATCGGAGGACGCCACTGCTTCTTCTTCACCCATATTTCATGTGCTGCTCATACGGCTGCCTCTAGGGGGCATCGCAGAACCCTGCACTCCCCTTTATTGCTGGATTTGATCCCAGTTTTATAGTCACTACATCTGTCCTGTGGATTCTGCTCATTTCCAGCCAAGAACCTACATGGGGCATCAGCAGAAAGTTTTACAGGGGGGCGGGCACTAGGGGAGTACATGGTGTGGAGTTCAGATGGTAAGATGAGGCTGTACAGAGGATGATGGGGGTTCATAGTTCAGATGGGAGGATGACGGTGGGGGTTCAGATGGGAGGATGACGGTGGGGCTTCAGACGGGAGGATGACGGTGGGGCTTCAGACGGGAGGATGACGGTGGGGCTTCAGACGGGAGGATGACGGGTGGGGCTTCAGACGGGAGGATGACGGTGGGGCTTCAGACGGGAGGATGACGGTGGGGCTTCAGACGGGAGGATGACGGTGGGGCTTCAGACGGGAGGATGACGGTGGGGCTTCAGACGGGAGGATGACGGTGGGGGCTCATGGTTCAGATGGGAGGATGACGATAGGGGGTTCATGGTTCAGATGGGAGGATGGTGGTGGGGCTTCAGACGGTAGGATGACGGTGGGGCTTCAGACGGGAGGATGACGGTGGGGGCTCATGGTTCAGATGGGAGGATGACGATAGGGGGTTCATGGTTCAGATGGGAGGATGACGGTGGGGCTTCAGACGGTAGGATGACGGTGGGGCTTCAGACGGGAGGATGACGGTGGGGCTTCAGACGGGAGGATGACGGTGGGGCTTCAGACGGGAGGATGACGGTGGGGCTTCAGACGGGAGGATGACGGTGGGGCTTCAGACGGGAGGATGACGGTGGGGGCTCATGGTTCAGATGGGAGGATGACGATAGGGGGTTCATGGTTCAGATGGGAGGATGGTGGTGGGGCTTCAGACGGGAGGATGACGGTGGGGCTTCAGACGGTAGGATGACGGTGGGGCTTCAGATGGGAGGATGACGGTGGGGCTTCAGATGGGAGGATGACGGTGGGGCTTCAGACGGTAGGATGACGGTGGGGCTTCAGACGGTAGGATGACGGTGGGGCTTCAGACGGGAGGATGACGGTGGGGCTTCAGACGGGAGGATGACGGTGGGGCTTCAGACGGTAGGATGACGGTGGGGCTTCAGATGGGAGGATGACGGTGGGGGCTCATGGTTCAGATGGGAGGAGGATGGACGATGGGGGTTCAGACGGGAGGATGACGGTGGGGCTTCAGACGGGAGGATGGCGGTGGGGCTTCAGACGGTAGGATGGCGGTGGGGCTTCAGACGGGGAGGATGGCGGTGGGGCTTCAGACGGGGAGGATGGGGTGGGGCTTCAGACGGGAGGATGGGGTGGGGCTTCAGACGGGAGGATGGCGGTGGGGCTTCAGACGGGAGGATGGCGGTGGGGCTTCAGACGGGAGGATGACGGTGGGGCTTCAGACGGTAGGATGACGGTGGGGCTTCAGACGGGAGGATGACGGTGGGGCTTCAGACGGGAGGATGACGGTGGGGCTTCAGAAGGGAGGATGACGGTGGGGCTTCAGACGGGAGGATGACGGTGGGGCTTCAGACGGGAGGATGACGGTGGGGCTTCAGACGGTAGGATGACGGTGGGGCTTCAGATGGGAGGATGACGGTGGGGGCTCATGGTTCAGATGGGAGGATGACGATGGGGGGTTCAGACGGGAGGATGACGGTGGGGCTTCAGACGGGAGGATGGCGGTGGGGCTTCAGACGGTAGGATGGCGGTGGGGCTTCAGACGGTAGGATGGCGGTGGGGCTTCAGACGGTAGGATGGCGGTGGGGCTTCAGACGGGAGGATGGCGGTGGGGCTTCAGACGGGAGGATGGCGGTGGGGCTTCAGACGGGAGGATGGCGGTGGGGCTTCAGACGGGAGGATGGCGGTGGGGCTTCAGATGGGAGGATGACGGTGGGGGCTCATGGTTCAGATGGGAGGATGACGATAGGGGGTTCATGGTTCAGATGGGAGGATGACGGTGGGGCTTCAAATGGGAGGATGACGGTGGGGGCTCATGGTTCAGATGGGAGGATGACGGTGGGGGCTCATGGTTCAGATGGGAGGATGACGATGGGGGGGTTCATGGTTCAGATGGGAGGATGGTGGTGGGTGGTTCATGGTTCAGATGGTAGGATGATGGTGAGGGGGGGGGGGGTGCACTGTGGAGGCTGCAGCGAGGACGGTTGGGAGGTGTAGATGGAAAGAGGAGGCTGGATAGAGGTATAATTGAGGGATCGCCATGGTAATGATCGGTACGGCTTTGTGAATTGATCCCGCGCTGTGATAGGGGGAGGACTTGATTGCCAGGAATGTAATCCGCTGGCAGCATGGACAGTTCATCATCTGGGAACCTCGTGGGCGGAGCCATTTGTTATTGTCAGAGGCTGGAGCCTCTGTGAGGTGACAGAGAGCAGAATTCACAGGCCAAGACCCATCCGGACAACAAGCGCACTCCCTGCCTGGGGTGGGGTCCTCTGCTTTAGTAAATACAACTAACAGTGTAGGTGTTACACATCTGGTGCTCTGAGATTCCCGGCCCCCTCCCGGCATATGCCCTGCCTGCCCCAGCCTGGGGGCCCATATCTGACAGACTGACAGACACCATAATCCGCTAGGCGGGTTTAGCTCTGGCACTCCCGCCCCCCGCACTCCCGATATTCGTGCCAAGCTATGTGACCAGATCCCAGGCGGGGGCAGTGTTTACAGCACACTGAGCCGTGTGTGGTGGGGCACCGCGGGGGCGGGCTGTGACTGAAAATAAATGTTTACATACTTGTACAGAAGGACCGCCTCTGTGTTTGTTTTTTTCTTTTTTACCCTCATACGTGTTCTCTGTTACATTCACATGTTGCGGCCGATCGTCAGCACAGCGTAGGTACACGCCCTATTGGGATCCACCTCCTGGACATTTCTGTGGTTTTTTTTTTTTTGGGTTTTTTTTTTACCGCAACAAACTTTATTGGTACTAGGACAGGTCATTTAAACTGGACCTGTTTCACCCACAATATGGGTTAATAGACCAACGTCAATGGCATATGGTGGTGAGGGACACATCTGAGTGACCTGTTCTAGTGCCAATAAAGATTGTTATGGTTAAAAAAAAAAGAAACAAAAGAAAATAACAACAGTGTGCGGCTGGAATTTTCACAGATTGGAACTCCAGACCAAGGATTTGTCTTGTGGTGTGTGTGTGTCTGTTCAACCGTTTTCATATTAACCCAAAACCACTCTTCTCAGAGTACGGCTTCCATCTTCCTCCGACGGCATTCTAAAAAGAGGCTGTGCAGCCTCCTCGGGGGAGGAGTTTATCCTTGAGGGCGGCACCTGCAAACCTACATTCATAGGCTTGTAATAAAATATCGGAGGCGGGCAGGACAAGGAAAAGCGACCCCCCCCCCCCCCCCCACCGTCTGTGTCCGTAACTTCCCAGACCTTTCTGGGGGGTGTCCGCCATTATCTGCGCTACCAAATTTGTAACCAGAACATTCTACCAGCATTTTTCAGTATTTTAAATTTTTCCCGTAAAAATGAAGCTGAACAACAGAACTCAACAGACAACAGAGATGGGCGTTTTACTAATACTTGGCGAGGGCGAGGGGCCACATTTCCTGATTTTTGTGTTTGTTGAGCGAATCAATTGCCAGATCAGGCAAAGGTGGCGCAAGTCCTCGCCCTTTAGGCGCCACTCCCAGCTCACAGGAGTAATGACTGATGGAAAAACGAGGCATGCTGGGTAGAGGAGGGGATTATCATACGGAGGCTGGCTCACAACTTTTCTGCCAGTGCCCCGACCTCCAGTAGGTGGCGGTATAACCTGACTGATTGTGAATTCCGGTGTCCCTTAGTGGACGATTCCCGCCCCTTAGGTGGCACTCCAAGCTCACAGGAGTAGTGACCTATTGGGGGGGGGGGACAAGGCATGCTGGGTAGAGAAGAAGACTGTTAAAGGAGGTTGCCTTGCAACTTTTCTGCCAGTGTCCCAACTTCCAGTAGGTGGCAGTATAACCCAAATGTTTCTGAATTCCGGTGTCCCTCAGTGAATGATTCCCGTCACTTAGTCATTACTCGTGTGAACCAGGAGTGCCGCCTTATGGAAAAACGAGGCATGCTGGGTAGAGGAGGGGATTATTATACGGAGGCTGGCTTACAACATTTTTGCCAGTGTCTCAATCGCCAGTATATGGAGGCTGGCTCACAACTTATACTGCCACCTGCTGGAGGTTGGGACATTGGCAGAAAACCCAACTGTTTCTGGATTCCGGTGTCCCTCAGTGGATGATTCCTATCACTTGGAGGCTGGCTCACAACTTGTCTTCCAGTCTCCCAACCTCCAGTAGTTGGCGGTATAACCCAACGGTTCCTGAATTCCGGTGTCCTTCAGTGGACGATTCCTATTCCTATCACTTGGAGGCTGGCTCCAGTAGTTGGCGGTATAACCCAACGGTTCCTGAATTCCGGTGTCCTTTAGTGGACGATTCCTATTCCTATCACTTGGAGGCTGGCTCCAGTAGGTGGCGGTATAACCCAACGGTTCCTGAATTCCGGTGTCCTTCAGTGGACGATTCCTATTCCTATCACTTGGAGGCTGGCTCCAGTAGGTGGCGGTATAACCCAACGGTTCCTGAATTCCGGTGTCCTTTAGTGGACGATTCCTATTCCTATCACTTGGAGGCTGGCTCCAGTAGGTGGCGGTATAACCTGACTGATAACCTTTCTGAATTCTAGGGTCCCTCAGTGGACAATTCCCGCCCCTTAGGTGGCGCTCCAAGCTCACAGGAGTAGTGACTAATGGGGGTAAAAAACGAGGCATGCTGGGTAGAGAAGAAGACTGTTAAAAGAGGTTGCCTTACAACTTTTCTGCCAGTGTCCCAACTTCCAGTAGGTGGTGGTATAACCCAAATGTTTCTCAATTCCAGTGGACCATTCCTATCACTTGGGTGCCATTGTAGGCTAGCTCACAACTTTTCTGCCAGTGTCCCAACCTCCCGGTAGTTGGCAGTATAACCCGGCGGATTTAGAATTCCAGTGTCCCTCAGTGGACGATTCCCGCCACTTCGTCATTACTCGTGTAAACTAGGAGTGCCGCCTTATGGAAAAACGAGGCATGCTGGGTAGAGGAGGGAATTATTATACGGAGGCTGGCTTACAACTTTTCTGCCAGTGTCCCAACCTCCAGTCGGTGGCGATATACCCTGACTGATTTTGAATTTCGGTGTCCCTCAGTGGACGGTTCCTGCCCCTTAGGTGGCACTCCAAGCTCACAGGAGTAGTGATGGGGGGGAGGGGTGGGAACGAGGCATGCTGGGTAGAGAAGACTGTTAAAGGAGGTTGCCTTACAACTTTTCTGCCAGTGTCCCAACCTCCCGTAGGTGGCAGTATAACCCAAATGTTTCTGAATTCTGGTGTCCCTCATTGGACGATTCCCGTCATTTGGGTGGCACCCCCAGCTCAGAGGCGTAATGACTAATAGGATATTAAGCTGGTAGCCATTCTTCATCACCCACCCATCTGAGTGATTCCTCCTCAGACCAGATTACCCATTGAGGACTCGTTGACTCCGAATATTCGAGGACCGGCGGACAATGCGGGGCGGGGCTACGGGTTCAGGCTGAACACAGGAAGTCTTGTAATCACATTATTATCCAATGAGATCCGACACCTCGATCAATCATCTTCAATATTTATTCATTGGATAAATACAAATACCAGAGAAAATACAGTCCGATCTTCTGTACACCCAACACCTACAGCCAAAATCGCCCCCCCCATACCGGACCCCACACCTACAGCCAACATCGCCCCCCCCATACCAGACCCCACACCTACAGCCAACATCGCCCCCCCCATACCGGACCCCACACCTACAGCGTCCCCCATACCGGTCACCGGACCCCACACCTACAGCCAACATCACCCCCCCCATACCGGACCCCACACCTACAGCCAACATCGCCCCCCATACCGGACCCCCGGACCCTACAGCCAGCATCGCCCCCCATACCGGTCACCGGACCCCACACCTACAGCCAACATCGCCCCCCATACCGGACCCCACACCTACAGCGTCCCCCATACCGGTCACCGGACCCCACACCTACAGCCAACATCGCCCCCCCATACCGGACCCCACACCTACAGCCAACATCGCCCCCCCATACCGGACCCCGACCCTACAGCCAACATCGCCCCCCATACCGGTCACCGGACCCCACACCTACAGCCAACATCGCCCCCCCATACTGGACCCCACACCTACAGCCAACATTGCCCCCCCATACCAGACCCCACACCTACAGCCAACATCCCCCCCCCATACCGGACCCCACACCTACAGCCAACATCGCCCCCCCATACCGGACCCTACAGCCAACATCCCCCCCCCATACCAGACCCCACACCTACAGCCAACATCCCCCCCCCATACCGGACCCCACACCTACAGCCAACATCGCCCCCCTATACCGGTCACCGGACCCTACAGCCAACATCGCCCCCCCATACCGGTCACCAGACCCCACACCTACAGCCAACATCGCCCCCCTATACCGGTCACCGGACCCTACAGCCAACATTGCCCCCCATACCGGTCACCGGACCCCATACCTACAGCCAACATCGCCCCCCCCCATACCGGTCACCGGACCCCACACCTACAGCCAACATCGCCCCCCCATATCGGTCACCGGACCCCACACCTACAGCCAACATCGCCCCCCATACCAGTCACCGGACCCCACACCTACAGCCAACATCGCCCCCCCCCATACCGGTCACCGGACCCCACACCTACAGCCAACATCGCCCCCCCATATCGGTCACCGGACCCCACACCTACAGCCAACATCGCCCCCCATACCGGTCACCGGACCCCACACCTACAGCCAACATCGCCCCCCATACCGGTCACCGGACCCCACACCTACAGCCAACATCGCCCCCCCATATCGGTCACCGGACCCCACACCTACAGCCAACATCGCCCCCAATACCGGTCACCGGACCCCACACCTACAGCCAACATCGCCCCCCCCATACCGGTCACCGGACCCCACACCTACAGCCAACATCGCCCCCCCATATCGGTCACCGGACCCCACACCGTATGGTAGTCACAAAGGCCGGAGTTTAGCTAATTTCCAGCAGATTTCAATCATAGAAAATGATCACATCGAGGTGACCCACCACCAATCGATCGTATTGGATCGGACCATCGATGGTCTCGGTTTGCTCCATCGGAATTGAAAACGGTTTGAATTTTACGGTTTCGTCCGGTGAAGCCGGCATCATGGTTCACCAGAAACAAATGTCACCTCTCACCCCGGTGGCGGCACTGGTTGCTGGTCAACCGATGATCCGTATGGCCAACTCCGATTTATAAATACTCAACAGAAGCGGATCGATCTTCATGTAGATCCCCTCCAATCCCAGGAATCAGGACCGCCCACCTCTCCTGAGATCGATCCACGTAAAGGGCCGGATTATATTTCATACAAGGCCTGGTATTGGGGACACAATGGTAAGGCAATGGATACTGCAATAGGGCCTCATGGCCAATCAAAAAACAAGGTTTATTATCTAGTTCATGTCCTAATGGTGCCTGCCGTCTGATTGGTCAGCGCACAGTCTGGATGCAGAAAGGTTTGTGGTTGGAGGATTTACACCTCTGTGTATAGAAGACGCATCTCCCAATGTGACCGAGACCGTCCAACCTATAACGTCTCCCGCTTCTCCTGTAGGGACATGGACTGGCACCGCACGCGTGTCGTCACTTCATGCGTCCGAAGTGTGATGCCAAAAATGTCTTCATGATATCTGTTCTGGTCCTGCGGGGGAAGGGCAGAAAGAGGTTCAAAAGGAATTCGGTGCAAACACCCCATCCAATCATACGATCCCATATCTCATCCTCAATCTTACCCCACTCCTCCATTCCCCACCTGACTGTTTATTCGTTTCCCCACTTCATCCCACCGCCCTCCCATACATCTGATCCCATCCATTCCCCACCTGATCCCACCGCCCTCCCATCCATTCCCCACCTCATCCCACTGCCCTCCCATCCATCTGATCCCATCCATTCCCCACCTGATCCCACCGCCCTCCCATCCATTCCCCACCTCATCCCACCTCATCCCACAGCCCTCCCATCCATTCCCCACCTGCCTGTTCATCCCACCGCCCTCCCATCCATCTGATCCCATCCATTCCCCACCTGATCCCACCGCCCTCCCATCCATTCCCCACCTCATCCCACCTCATCCCATCCATTCCCCACCTCATTCCACCTCATCCCACAGCCCTCCCATCCATTCCCCACCTGCCTGTTCATCCCACCGCCCTCCCATCCATCTGATCCCATCCATTCCCCACCTGATCCCACCGCCCTCCCATCCATTCCCCACCTCATCCCACTGCCCTCCCATCCATTCCCCACCTCATCCCACTGCCCTCCCATCCATCTGATCCCATCCATTCCCCACCTGATCCCACCGCCCTCCCATCCATTCCCCACCTCATCCATCTGATCCCATCCATTCCCCACCTGATCCCACCGCCCTCCCATCCATTCCCCACCTCATCCCACTGCCCTCCCATCCATCTGATCCCATCCATTCCCCACCTGATCCCACCGCCCTCCCATCCATTCCCCACCTCATCCCACCTCATCCCACAGCCCTCCCATCCATTCCCCACCTGCCTGTTCATCCCACCGCCCTCCCATCCATCTGATCCCATACATTCCCCACCTGATCCCACCGCCCTCCCATCCATTCCCCACCTCATCCCACCTCATCCCATCCATTCCCCACCTCATTCCACCTCATCCCACAGCCCTCCCATCCATTCCCCACCTGCCTGTTCATCCCACCGCCCTCCCATCCATCTGATCCCATCCATTCCCCACCTGATCCCACCGCCCTCCCATCCATTCCCCACCTCATCCCATCCATTCCCCACCTCATTCCACCTCATCCCACAGCCCTCCCATCCATTCCCCACCTGCCTGTTCATCCCACCGCCCTCCCATCCATCTGATCCCATCCATTCCCCACCTGATCCCACCGCCCTCCCATCCATTCCCCACCTCATCCCACTGCCCTCCCATCCATTCCCCACCTCATCCCACTGCCCTCCCATCCATCTGATCCCATCCATTCCCCACCTGATCCTACCGCCCTCCCATCCATTCCCCACCTTATCCATCTGATCCCATCCATTCCCCACCTGATCCCACCGCCCTCCCATCCATTCCCCACCTCATCCCACTGCCCTCCCATCCATCTGATCCCATCCATTCCCCACCTGATCCCACCGCCCTCCCATCCATTCCCCACCTCATCCCACCTCATCCCACAGCCCTCCCATCCATTCCCCACCTGCCTGTTCATCCCACCGCCCTCCCATCCATCTGATCCCATACATTCCCCACCTGATCCCACCGCCCTCCCATCCATTCCCCACCTCATCCCACCTCATCCCATCCATTCCCCACCTCATCCCACCTCATCCCACAGCCCTCCCATCCATTCCCCACCTGCCTGTTCATCCCACCGCCCTCCCATCCATCTGATCCCATCCATTCCCCACCTGATCCCACCGCCCTCCCATCCATTCCCCACCTCATCCAACTGCCCTCCCCACCATTCCCCACCTCATCCCACTGCCCTCCCATCCATCTGATCCCATCCATTCCCCACCTGATCCCACCGCCCTCCCATCCATTCCCCACCTCATCCATCTGATCCCATCCATTCCCCACCTCATCCCACTGCCCTCCCATCCATCTGATCCCATCCATTCCCCACCTCATCCCACCTCATCCCATCCATTCCCCACCTGCCTGTTCATCCCACCGCCCTTCCATCCATCTGATCCCATCCATTCCCCACCTGATCCCACCGCCCTCCCATCCATTCCCCACCTCATCCCACAGCCCTCCCATCCATCTGATCCCATCCATTCCCCACCTGATCCCACCGCCCTCCCATCCATTCCCCACCTCATCCCACAGCCCTCCCATCCATTCACCACCTGCCTGTTCATCCCACCGCCCTCCCAACCATCTGATCCCATCCATTCCCCCACCCGATCCCATCCCGCCCTCCCACCCATTCCCCACCTGATCCCACTGCCCTCCCATCCATTCCCCACCTCATCCCACTGCCCTCCCATCCATCTGATCCCATCCATTCCCCACTTCATCCCACAGCCCTCCCATCCATTCCCCACCTGCCTGTTCATCCCACCGCCCTCCCATCCATCTCATCCAATCCATTCCCCCACCCGATCCCACCGCCCTCCCATCCATCTGATCCCATCTATTCCCCCACCCGATCCCACCGCCCTCCCATCCATTCCCCACCTCATCCCATCGCCCTCCCATCCATCTGATCCCATCCATTCCCCCACCTGATCCCACCCATTCCCCACCTGATCCCACTGCCCTCCCATCCATTCCCCACCTCATCCCACTGCCCTCCCATCCATTCCCCACCTCATCCCACCGCCCTACCATCCATCTGATCCCATCCATTCCCCACTTCATGCCACCGCCCTCCCATCCATCTATTCCCCACTTCATCCCACCGCCCTCCCATCCATCTGATCCCATCAATTCCCCCACCTCATCCCACCGCCCTCCCATCCATCTGATCCCATCAATTCCCCCACTTCATCCCACCGCCCTCCCATCCATTCCCCACCTCCCTCCCATCCATTCCTCCATCTGATCCCACCGCCCTCCCAATCATTCCCCACCTTGTCCCACCTGATCCCACCGCCCTCCCAACCATTCCCCACCTTGTCCCACCTGATCCCACCGCCCTCCCATCCACTCCTCCATCTGATTCCATCCATTCTCCACTTCATCCCACCAACAAGTTTCTCCACCATCTGATCCTCCATCTGACCTTATCAGCAGCTTAACTGTCTTCCTGATCCCACCAGCTGTATCCTTCAACCAACCAACCTCTACCTGACCCCTCATTGACTCCTCTGTCCAACTTCTGCTATCCGGTCCCCACTTGGTGCAAACAACCGATCCTCCAGCCAACTCATCAGCCGTCCCTGAGATCCCATCCCCCATCTGACCCAAAATATACTTCTCTATCCAATTCAGCCATCTATCTGCACCAAATACCTACCGGATCGTACGTCCTCTTACCTCTTATCTGTTCCCATATTCAGGCCTGACTTGACTCATCTATTTTTCCATCTACCACCTCCGCCATCTTTTTTTTAGACCTGAAACTCTACATACCCCTACGGTGATCTTAGGAGTCTGCATGCTCCCCACCACCAGCACTCCTATGGTGAGACCTGAAACTTCACACACTCCAAGCTCCTCTATGGTCTGGTACTTTATGAATGAATGAATGACTTGTATAGCGCTACACATGCGAACTGAATCGCCTCTGGGCGCTTTTTGCAGCCGGTGTCTTCCTGGCTGGTGCGGTCATTTTACCACGTAGGATCTTGACACGCTTGGGACACACAGTCATACACACATATATACATATATATATACTCGGCCAATTTGGCCAGCAGGTTTTTGGAACGTGGGAGGAAACCGGAGTACCTAGAGGAAACCCACGCAGACACAGGGAGAACATGCAAACTCAAAGCAGATGGTGTCGTGGTCGGGATTCGAACCAGCGACCCTTTTGTTGCTAGGTGAAAGTGATAACCACTAGACCACTGTGCTGCTTTATATACCCCCCAAGATCTCCTTTGGTGAGAGTGAGACCCAAACTCTACATACCCCCAGCTTTCCTATGGTGAGCCAAGAAACTCTACATACCCCGCCAGCTGCCATATGGTGTAGCCAGAGCTTCGGGAAATGGCTCACAGCTTGTCCCCAGCCAATGAGAACAGAGGGGTGTGGACTGTGGAAGGTAAAATGGAAGCCGAGTACTGGAGCGTGGCTGTGGGGCCCCTGGGCAGATTGGAGCTGGACTTTGTGGAGGAAATGATAATGGCGCTAGGGATGGGGTTGTGATTGTGACCCCTGCAACCCCTTATGCTATGCCCATGGGTGTAGTCTGCAAATCGACATGATTCCTGCCCCCCATGCATGATGAGACCTAAACTCATACCGCCAGCATTTCTAAGGCTAGTCTACATAATCGCAGCTCCTCTAGGGCAAGGCCTGGAACACTACATAGCCCCTCCTCCCAATACTGTACATGCCCACATCTCCTCAGCAAGAAGGCCTAAACCTCCACACTCCAAGCTCCTCTATGGTAAGGCCTAAACCTCCACACTCCAAGCTCCTCTATGGTAAGGCCTAAACCTCCACACTTCAAGCTCCTCTATGGTAAGGCCTGAACCTCCACACTCCTCTATGGTAAGGCCTGAACCTCCACACTCCAAGCTCCTCTATGGTAAGGCCTAAACCTCCACACTCCAAGCTCCTCTATGGTAAGGCCTAAACCTCCACACTTCAAGCTCCTCTATGGTAAGGCCTGAACCTCCACACTCCTCTATGGTAAGGCCTGAACCTCCACACTCCTCTATGGTAAGGCCTGAACCTCCACACTCCAAGCTCCTCTATGGTAAGGCCTGAACCTCCACACTCCAAGCTCCTCTATGGTAAGGCCTGAACCTCCACACTCCAAGCTCCTCTATGGTAAGACCGGAACCTCCACACTCCAAGCTCCTCTATGGTAAGGCCGGAACCTCC
This sequence comes from Rana kukunoris, assembly GCA_029574335.1. Taxonomy (NCBI): domain Eukaryota; kingdom Metazoa; phylum Chordata; class Amphibia; order Anura; family Ranidae; genus Rana; species Rana kukunoris. The sequence continues at coordinate 12,867 of JAJQKJ010001576.1, forward strand.
ACACTCCAAGCTCCTCTATGGTAAGGCCTGAACCTCCACACTCCAAGCTCCTGAATGAATGAATGAATGAATGAATGAAAACTTGTATAGCGCGGCACATACGAACTGAATCGCCTCTGGGCGCTTGTTGTTCCTGTCTCCTTTGGTATCAAAAGAGACGAGTCTTGATCTTTCTCCTGAATGCTGAGTGGTTCTCCTCCAACCGAATGCTGGTTGGCAAAGCGTTCCATAGTCTGGGGCCTTGGACCACGAATCTTCTATCTCCTTTGGATTTGTATCCGGCTTTCGGTATCTGCAGGTGATTTTTATTAGTGGATCGCAAGATGCGATTGGGGTTATGGGCTTTTATTTTTTCACATAGATATTGGGGAGCATTCCCATGGATGCATCTATGCGTTAGACAGAGAGCTTTAAAAGTGATTCTGTCTTTTACTGGTAACCAGTGAAGGGATCTCAGTGAGGGTGAGATTGATTCCCAAGGTTTTTTCCCAGTCACAAGTCTGGCGGCCGTATTTTGAACGACTTGTAGACAAGCGATTTGGTACTTTGGGAGTCTGAGGTAAGGGGCATTTGCATAGTCCAGTCTGGAGTTTACAATTGCTCCCTCCACGACTGCTATGTTTTCTTTGGGTATAAAAGGGATAAGCCTACGTAGTAGGCAGAGCAGATGGTGAGATCCGCTGACCACTGACCCTATTTGTGCGTCCATTGTCATGTAGGAGTCGAAAAAGACCCCGAGGCTTTTGACTTTGGCGCTAGGGGTGATGATTTGGCCCAGAATGGGCGGGGGGGGGGGTCCAGGTTGTTGCCGGTTGATTCCTACGCTTGGCGTGAAACAGGAGAAGTTCTGTTTTCGCTCCGTTGAGTGTAAGATAACTCTTTGTCATCCAGTCCTCTATCAAAGAGAGGCATGTCTCTAGATTGAGGTGGTGATCCTTTTTATTGCAAATGCGGAAATACAGTTGCGTGTCGTCTGCATATGAGTGATAGAGCAGTTTTTGACTACTGATGATCTCAAAAAGAGGACGGAGATAAATGTTGAATAACACCGGCGATAGAGGGGATCCTTGAGGGACTCCGCACGATAATGTGCGTTTTTCAGAAAAGAAAGGTCCTAACTTCACTATTTGCGATCTGTTTTCCACAAAAGAGAAGAACCAAGATAAATCGCCTTCTGCGACTCTGGCTACTTCAGCTAGCCGGGTCAATAAAAGCTTGTGGTCTACTGTGTCGAAAGCTGCGCTCAGGTCTAACAGAACCAGAAGACAAGATTCTCCTTCGTCTGCGGCCTCGAGGGCGTCGTCCCATATCTTGAGCAATGCTGTTTCCGTCCCGTATCCGGGTCGAAAACCTGATTGAAATGGGTCGAGTAGGTTGTAGGTATCTAGATGCTGTTGCAGCTGTTGCACCACTGCTTTCTCCATAATCTTAGAGAAAGTGTTTAGGCCTGTTATGGGGCGGCGGTGGAGTGGATCCTTGGGGTCCAGGGTAGATTTCTTCAAGATGGGTCTAATTATACCCTCCTTCAACTGGGAGGGCACTATGCCCCCCATGAAAGATTGGTTGATAAGCTGCGTGATAGGAGGTGCCAGGATGTCGGCGCATTCCTTCAGCAGTTTGGTGGGGATGATATCATTCGGCGCAGTGCTGTTACGCAGAGTACCGATGATATTTTTAGTGGCATGGATAGAGATGGGTTCCAGCGTGAACTTACCTGGTTGGGGTGAATTACTACAGGTGTTGTGTAAATTATTACGGGGGGGGGCTACGGGGGGAATTGTTTTGCTGAATGCTTTGCCGGATTCCCTCGATTTTATTAATGAAGTAATCCGATAATTCATCGCAAAATTCTTGTGAGTCCGAATTGGGGGCTTCAAGACATCCTGGATTCATGGTCGCAGTGACCAGCTTGAAGAGTTCGCGGGGGCGATTCAGGGCGCTGTTGATGGCCTCAGAAAAATAATTTTTCTTGGCCTTGAAGGTTTCTTTGTGATATTTCTTAGTTATTGCCTTGTAGATGGAGAGGTTCTCATCTAATGGGCTTCTCTTCCAGGCGGCTTCTGCCCTTCTGCGCTCTTGCTTCAGTAACGCCAGTTGGTTGTTGAACCAGCCGGAGTTATTTTTCCGGATGTTGGTTTTACGTTTCGGCGCTATTAAGTCAGCTGACTGCCATAGTGCTGTGTTTATGGCCTCCAGTGTTTGATGCGGCTGAATTGTTTTTATTTTTTTCCTTAACGCGGCTTTGAAGAATTCAGAGTGGAGCTTCTTCTGACATCTAGTCCAGTGAGTTGTCACTGGATTTGATGTTTTTGTTAAGGGGGGGAAGTTGGATTGGAATGAATTTAATTGCATGGTGATCTGTCCATAGCAACGGTTCATTTTCCAAGATTTTTATTTCCAGATTTTGTCTGAAAATAAGATCGAGTGTGTGACCTGATGCATGTGTGGGCCCACATACTAGTTGTTGTAGCCCTAATCCTTCCAGGTTGTCGATGCAGGCGTCGGCAATGGGGTCTTGCGGGGAGTTGGCCCAGAGGTTGAAGTCCCCGAGCAGCAAAAGGTGTTTGCTGTTCAGGGTATAGGTGGAGATAAAGTCCGTCAATGATGGGAGAAGCTGCGATTTTGGTCCGGGTGGCCTATAGAAGAGTAGAATCAGGACTGTCTCCTGGCCGTTTACTTGCAGTTGTAGGGTAAGGGTTTCCATGAATGGAAGAGGGTTTTGAAAGACTGATTTTGTGATCGCCAGATGAATCTTATGGATCACCGCCAATCCTCCTCCTCTTTGCCCTATTCTGTTTTCCGTTATAATACGGTCGTTTTCTGGCACCAATTCTCCTAGAATGGTGTTGCAGTCAGCTGTGAGCGCTCTCTGTAATAAAGAGGCAGTCTAAGTCGTATTGCAGGATGAAGTCATGGATTTCTAGTCGGTGTTTTACTGCCGATCTAGTGTTAATCAAAACACATGATATGTGCTTCGGTTGTGGCAAACGGCTGCGACTCTTGATAGCCGATCGTCGATCGGTTCTAAAGAGTCGCTCAGCTTGCAGGGCTTTTTTGGTGATGGCTGGTAGTATTGCGGCGAATCGCCTCAGACTCCAAATGGTCTCTGCTGAGTATTGCAGATTTATCATGGTCGCCAAACACCGAGGGGGGGGGGGGGGGGGTAATGGAAGGATAGTCAAGGATTAGCCGAATCCTCTATCCTGACTTGATCCAGAAGAAGGCAAAAAAACCCTGATCATGCTATGCCAATATGCAGTGGTAGGGAAAAAAATTCCTTCCTGACCCCTCAAGAGGCGATCGGATCAACCCTGGATCAAGTATTACGGTGTCCACCAAGGGGGGGCTGGGGCTGGGGCTGGGACTGGGAGTAGTAGGGATGGCCGCTGGACCAGCAGCAAGGTCCAGGCTGGTGAACTCCCAGATTGGGTGGATCGGTGCTGCTGTAGGGGCCAGGACGGATCGAGTGGGGGTAGGAGCTACTTTCTAGGGCTATGGGGGGGTATCTGGGCCATTTCAGGAGTTTGGGAGAGCTTGGGATGGCGAGGAGCGGCGCGCCACTAGGCCGCGGTTGAAGCCGCGGCCTTTCCTAGTCGCGGCTGCCGCGATTGCTTCCAGGCCGGCGCGGAGGGGTAAAAAACACCCGAAAACCACCCGAAAAGGTGCGACTGGCACCGTATGGGTGGCGGATAGGTTGCTAGAGTGGGGGAGATAGTGTGGGGGTACAGGAAAGGAGTTTATGGAGAGTTATGGCAAGGGGAGAGCCGAAGCATTGAGTGGGTAGCAGCGGCTTATCCTGAAAAGGACGGCCGCCTGTATCCACAGTGGGTGGCTTACCTGCTGGTTGTGGGATGAGAAAAGGAACCAGGGGGGTCAGGTAAAGCCGAGGGGAGCTGGATGGTGAGTCTCTGGGAAGATACGGAGCTGTGGAGAGCCTACCTAGCAGCCTGTCAGAATCACTATCTGGTCCCTGGCGAGAGCAGACTCGAGCGGAAGGCCGGAGCGTCCTACTCTCCCACTGACTGACTGAGACTGAATAGCGCTGGGCGTAGGTCACGTTCACTCCTCTATGGTAAGGCCTGAACCTCCACACTCCAAGCTCCTCTATGGTAAGGCCTAAACCTCCACACTCCAAGCTCCTCTATGGTAAGGCCTGAACCTCCACACTCCAAGCTCCTCTATGGTAAGGCCTAAACCTCCACACTCCAAGCTCCTTTATGGTAAGGCCTGAATAGGGTTGCCACCTTTTCTTCAAGCCAAACCCGAACACATTAGCAGCGCACAGCAATTTTTTTTTCTCAGTAGTACATTAAATTCATTACCTCTGTACAATGCAAGGGGGTAATATGTATTAAAGAGGAGTGCAGAGGGGATGGTGGGGGTAGTATGCATAGGAAATGAGTGCGGAGGGGATGGTGGGAGTAGTATGCATAGGAGATGAGTGCGGATGGGATGGTGGGAGTAGTATGGATAGGAGAGGAGTGCGGAGAGGATGGTGGGAGTAGTATGGATAGGAGAGGAGTGCAGAGGGGATGGTGGGAGTAGTATGCATAGGAGATGAGTGCGGAGGGGATGGTGGGAGTAGTATGCATAGGAGATGAGTGCGGATGGGATGGTGGGAGTAGTATGCATAGGAGATGAGTGCGGAGGGGATGGTGGGAGTAGTATGGATAGGAGAGGAGTGCGGAGAGGATGGTGGGAGTAGTAAGGGAGGCCCGGAGTGGAAAAGCAAACACAGCAAAGTAACGTAGGGCCGGGCATGACTAGGGGGAGGTAGGGCAACTTAGAGTTAAAGGCAGGAGGGAGCTGGTTGGTTGGAAGGAAGTCAGGTGGTTTAGCTGAGGAGGTGAAGTGTTATTTAAGGAGGGGGCGGGGACAGGAGGCAAAAGTGCGGGAAGGAAGTTGCAAGGAGGCAGGTTTTTTTCTCTGCTCCTTGCTCGTTTCATATGGCAGCATGGGGGACATGGACAGACTCTTTGCCAGGCTCAGGGCGGCGGCGGCATCGCGGGAACCCGGATGGTTGGAGGAGCAGGTTGGGGGGTTGTTGCAGGACGAGGCGGGGGGGTCCCAGGACGCGGACAGGCGATCGCCGCGCACGCGCAGGTCCAGGCCCCCGGAGCGTTACTCCCCAGGCCCAGCCACTAGGCCGCAGCGCCAGACTAGGAGTCCCCCTTCACACCCGGCCCCCCCCCGGCCAAGCGCGCCAATGCTGCGGCGGGGGGTGAGGCGGGCCGGACTACAGGCCGTCGGCGGGGATCGGGGGGCGGGGCTGCGGGGGACAATGGCGCCCGTGCTTCGCCTGCCCGCCGTGGACGCCGCGATCTATCGGTTTCCCTCGTTCGCCCGGGGACTGCTGGGGGGAGGACTCGCCGCGGGAGGAGCCGTGACACGGCCGGTGGGCTGCCCCTTTCCTCGGCCGCCGGCTCCAGGGCAGGGGGGAGGCCGGAATCCCCAGCGCAGGATGGAGGATCGGCGGGGCCCAGTCGGGGCCCTGGAGAGGAAGACGGGCGGTCCGCCCCAGCGACAGCAGGGTCCCATCTTAGAGGTCGCCCGACGGTTAGGCCAGGGTTCACGACCTCCAGGCCGGTGCCGCCTGGGGGGTTGACGTCGCCAGGGACGCCCGCTTCAGAAGGCCGGTCGGAAGGAGAGGCATCGGATTCGGATGGGGACGAGCCCGCGGCGGTCCCGCCGGCGGTGGACGGGCCTGCGAGGATCGGGGGTGAGGCATCCAACAGGCACGGTAAGGGCTCTCATTCTTTGGATGGGGATGTGGCGGCTGCATTGGGTAGATTGTTGGGGGTGGGAGGGGGGGGGTGGGTCTCCATTTGTCGGGTGGGGGGGTCCTTCCAGTTCCCAATCCTCCCCCTGCTGCTGTCCCGCTTGCTGCGGGCGTCCTGCCTGCGGCTGCGGAGGTACCGGCGGGGCTGGGGGATTTTTTCAGGGGTTTGCGGGATTTGGTGCAGCAGTTTTCGGGCAGGTTGCCGCAACACCCGCAGGTTGCGCCGTGGGTGGGGGGAGGGGTTGAGGCACAAGGGTCGGCACCCCCCCCGGCGGTGGCGGACGCCCCCCTTGCCGGGGAGCCGAGTTCTGTCCCGGACAGCAGCACGCCTGGGGAAAATGGGGGGGCAGATAAACCAGCGGCAGTCAGATCTGATGTGGTGCGCATAGCTGACTGCGCAAAATGCAAAGTTTACGTGTGCTATGAGGGTCCCTTGGGGGCGCATTTAAAACAGGAAGTGCGGGACAAGATTGTAAAAGGGGATTATGTGGAGATCTTCTCCCTCCTCCCGTTGGAGAAGTTCAATCTGGACAGGGTCAAGCCAGATAGCTCCAAGAAGGAGGACGAGGAGAAAAGGAGATACAGGTTGATCCCACGCACTTTCCAGAATTGGTTGCAGGCTTTTGCGATCATGGCAAGCGTCATAGGGGAGAAGAACCCGGAGCATTGTTCTGGGTTGTTCTGCTATATGGATGCAATTGGGGAGGCGTATCGAGTTTATGGGGGTACAGGGTGGTTGCGCTACGACGAGCAGTTTCGCCAGTGCAGGGCCGTCCGTCCCTCCCTGCGATGGGACCACAAGGACATAAGTCTATGGATGCGGATGATGTCGGCGCCACGGACGCAGAACCAGTTTTTTCCGGGGGGGGCCAGAGGGGCTTCCACCTCAGGTCCGCCGGCCGGAAAGAAATGGGGGGTGTGTTGGAAATTTAACGAGGGCTCCTGCACCTATGGAGGAACCTGTCGTTTCAGCATGAATGCTCAGGGTGTGGGGGTGGTCACCCCTTGTCCCGGTGCTTTAAAAAAGGGAAGCGGGCCGGGGAGTCTGGGAACAAGAGGGAGGACGCCAGTGAGGGTGAAAAGGATGCGTCCTTTTCTAAGTAGGTATCCGGATAGGGCAGCAGCTGAGCTGCTCACCGCGGGTTTCTCGGAAGGGTTTGTCATTCCGTGTGCAATGTCGGAGGTACCACCCTTTGCGAAGAACCTGCGGTCAGCTTTGGAGAATCCGGAGGTGGTGTCAGGTAAGTTGGCCAAGGAGGTTGAATTGGGCAGGATAGGGGGGCCGTTCGATGTGGTGCCATTGCCTAGGCTGGTGGTTTCACCCCTGGGAGTTGTGCCCAAAAAGGAACCGAACAAGTTCCGCCTCATTCACCACTTGTCCTTTCCCAAAGGGGGGTCGGTGAATGATGCGATTGACCCGGAGGCTTGCACGGTGTCGTACACTTCGTTCGATGCGGCGGTTAGATGGGTCAGGCGGTACGGAAAGGGGGCGCTCATGGCCAAGTCTGACATTGAAGCGGCATTTCGCTTGTTGCCGGTGCACCCGGACAGCTTTTGGCTGTTGGGTTGCCAGTGGCAAGGGAAGTATTACGTGGACCAGTGTTTGCCCATGGGATGTTCCATCTCTTGCGCACTGTTCGAGAAGTTCAGTTCCTTTTTGGAGTGGGTGTTCAGAGACGTAGCCGGCATCGATTCAGTAATCCATTACCTCGATGACTTCTTGTGTGTGGGCCCCCCGTCTTCCAGGTTGTGTGGGGTCCTATTGGCAACGCTGCAGCACATTGCAGAGAGATTTGGCGTGCCGTTGGCTGCTGACAAGACGGAGGGCCCGGCCACGGAACTGAGTTTTTTGGGGATAGTGTTGGATTCGGTGGCCATGGAATGTAGGTTGCCGGTGGAAAAGGTAGAGAATCTTCGGCTGGAGATCAGAGGTATGTTGGGGCGCAATAAAGTGCAGTTGAGGCCCCTCCAATCGTTGCTGGGCAAATTGAATTTTGCCTGCCGCATCATTCCCATGGGGAGGGTATTTTGCCGACGGCTGTCGGCTGCCACAGCAGGGGTTAAGTCGCCGACACACTTCATAAGGTTGACAAAGGAGCATCAAGCGGATTTGCAGGTGTGGTGTACGTTCTTGGAAGAGTACAACGGCCGATCCCTGTGGATGGAGGGCCCGGTGAGTAACTTTGATTTGGACCTTGTCACGGATGCGGCAGGGTCCACAGGTTACGGGGCTTTTTTCAAAGGGCAATGGAGTGCAGAGGGGTGGCCTGAGGCGTGGATCACGGCAGGATTGGTAAAGAACCTGGTTTTGCTTGAATTGTTCCCTGTAGTGGTTGCATTGGAACTGTGGGGGGAATCCTGCAAAAATTTGAAGATCAGACTTAATTGTGACAACATGGGGGTGGTTCAGGTCATCAACCGGATCTCCGCGTCTTCCTTGCCGGTGGTTCGGTTGTTGCGCCATCTAGTGTTGAGATGCCTGCAATGGAACATATTCTTGTATGCTGTGCATATTCCGGGTGTGGACAACAGGCTGGCTGACGCTTTGTCTCGCTTCCAGTGGGACAGGTTCAGGGAGCTGGCCCCGCATGCGGAAAAGGAAGAGGTTGCCTTGCCCAGGGTGGATGTGGGGAATTGTGTCGGAGCCGCCGCAACATGGATCAGGCGTTCGGTGAGTAGGGTTACATGGGCGGCGTACGCCAAGATCTGGAACGAGTGGTACAGCTTCACGCGGCTGGCGGACGCCAGCCTGAGCGATGTGGAAGTGGGGTGGTTGGTGCTGTACTTTGTGGTGCGGCACATGGAGAAGGAGGGTTCGGTTTCTGCCCTTAATAAAAAACTGGCGGCGTTAGCTTTCTTGTTCAAGCTGGAGGGTAGGCCGGACTTAACAAAATCGTTCTGGGTATGACAAACGGTGAAAGGATACAGAAAAGGTAAGGTGTGTAAGGATACTAGGAGGCCTGTATCTTTTTCGGTATTGCGGTCGATCTGCAGGGTGCTGGAGGAAGTATGCTCCTCGAGTTACGAGGTGAGTTTGTTCAGGGCAGTTTTTTCCATAGCCTTTTTCGGTGCTTTCAAACTGGGTGAGTTGGTCAGCCCTTCCAAGACAGTCGGGGGGGGGGGGTTGCTGGTCGGGGATGTGAGCTTGGGCGAGGACAGGGTGGTGCTCCGGCTGCGCAAGTCCAAGACGGATCAGGTAGGTAAAGGGGTGGATGTATTCCTCTATGCTTTACCTGGGTCGGTGGTGTGCCCAGTTAGGGCCATGGGGGAGTTCTTGGCGATTCGCCCGGGGTTGGGAGGTCCCCTGTGGATGCACAAGGACACGGCGTTCGTATCTAGGTTCCAGTTCGTGGCAGTATTCCGTAAGTGCTTGACGGCAGCGGGTTTCGCTGCCGAACAATTCGCCTCGCACTCCTTCCGCATCGGGGCGGCTACAGAAGCGGCCCGGTGCGGGCTGGATGAGGCGGCTGTGAAACGGATTGGGAGGTGGGAATCCAGGAGATTCAGGTCCTATGTTAGGCCGCATATGTTGCTGGAATGATGGCGTGGGGGGTGTTGAAAGTACGGGGGAGTCTACTGATGGGATCGTTGGAGTGCGGTACGTTATTGCTTGTCACTCATGTTTGTTATTTGTTTTTCAGATGGTGGTCAGGAGCGCCTCGTTTGGATTTTGGGGCACTCCTATGTATACTGGGGAGCCTTAAGGGCGGATGCTAGGCCGGACGGACGGCAATTGGGTATCCCTAGGAGCCAGGCGAAGATCAGGTGGTTGGGGACCCGGGGCATGGGGTGGGGCAGGGTGCTGCCAGAAGTGCAGCATTACACCCGACTGGACCGTCCTCCAGACGTGCTGGTGCTCCATGTAGGGGGGAATGATTTGGGCATTAGGCCGATTGGGGATCTGATAACGGCCGTTAAGGCGGATGTCTTAACTTTTCGCGCGGCCTATCCCGGCATGGGTATGGTCCGACATAATCGCTCGGACGACTTGGCGCATGGCGAGGTCAGTGGTTAGGCTGGACAAAGGGCGGATCAAGGTGAATAAGGTGATTGGGAGGTTTTTGGTCAGACATGGGGGTTTAGTGGTGAGACACATGGAGTTGGAGAGGAAAGTGGGACTGTACTTACGCGGAGATGGTGTTCACCTATCCGACGTTGGGATGGAGCTGTGGTTCTTGGATTTACAGGAAGGGATACAGAGGGCCCTGCGGGTGTGGAGGGGCCCGTAAGGGTAAGGGATTACCCTTTCGGGCTGTGGCGGTGTTAGGTGGTCTTTGATGGCGGCAGTTACAGATGTGATGGAAATGGTGGTGGGCTCATCGGTGGGATGGGACCCTTATGGGGGATTATTCCAGCGGAACGGTGTCCGTTGGAATACGGTTTATGGTTGCACTGCACGGGATAAGGTTTGTCTCCTCTATGGTAAGACCTATACCTCCACACTCCAAGCTCCTCTATGGTAAGGCCTGAACCTTCACACTCCTCTATGGTAAGGCCTGAACCTCCACACTCCAAGCTCCTCTATGGTAAGGCCTAAACCTCCACACTCCAAGCTCCTCTATGGTAAGGCCTAAACCTCCACACTCCAAGCTCCTCTATGGTAAGGCCTAAACCTCCACACTCCAAGCTCCTCTATGGTAAGGCCTGAACCTCCACACTCCAAGCTCCTCTATGGTAAGGCCTGAATCTCCACACTCCAAGCTCCTCTATGGTAAGGCCTGAACCTCCACACTCCAAGCTCCTCTATGGTAAGGCCTAAACCTCCACACTCCAAGCTCCTCTATGGTAAGGCCTGAACCTCCACACTCCAAGCTCCTCTATGGTAAGGCCTGAACCTCCACACTCCAAGCTCCTCTATGGTAAGGCCTGAACCTCCACACTCCAAGCTCCTCTATGGTAAGGCCTGAACCTCCACACTCCAAGCTCCTCTATGGTAAGGCCTGAATCTCCACACTCCTCTATGGTAAGGCCTGAACCTCCACACTCCTCTATGGTAGGGCCTGAACCTCCACACTCCTCTATGGTAGGGCCAGAACCTTCACACTCCTCTATGGTAGGGCCAGAACCTTCACACTCCTCTATGGTAAGGCCTGAACCTCCACACTCCTCTATGGTAAGGCCTGAAGCTTCACACTCCTCTATGGTAGGGCCTGAACCTCCCACTCCTCTATGGTAGGGCCTGAACCTCCACACTCCTCTATGGTAAGGCCTGAACCTCCACACTCCTCTATGGTAAGGCCTGAACCTCCACACTCCAAGCTTCTCTATGGTAAGGCCTGAACCTCCACACTCCTCTATGGTAAGGCCTGAACCTCCACACTCCTCTATGGTAAGGCCTGAACCTCCACACTCCTCTATGGTAAGGCCTGAACCTCCACACTCCAAGCTTCTCTATGGTAAGGCCTGAACCTCCACACTCCAAGCTCCTCTATGGTAAGGCCTGAACCTCCTAGTGATGTCCAGTTCATGAACGAATCGTTCTTTTGAATCGGTTCTTTTTAGTGAACTGAGTGAATCGATTCATGTGAGTGAGTGAACCGTTTGGAATGGTTCTCTGTGCACTCAATACAAAGCATAGGAGAGCAGGCTGGTAATATGATCCTAGAGTGAGAGAGCTCCGCCCCTCCCTACAACCAATCAGCGTGCTCAAGGCACAGAGACACTCAGGAACTGCATACACGAGTCATCATCAGTACACAGTACACCGAGGAAAAGAATCAAACGAGTTATTGAGTTAAAGCGGTATTTCACCCTAAATATAAGATCTCCCATGCGCTTCAGCATACTGGCGTCAGCGCCAGTATGCTGGGTTTTTTTTTTTTTTATAGCACACTTACTGTTTTATCGTAGAAATCCTTTTCTGTACCCCGTGGTGGACGGCGCCAGTACAGCGCGTCACATCTTCCTAAGATACCCGATATGGACTCGGGTATTTCCGGCGCTATGCGGCGCCTGCGCACAGACCTAGGAGCTGACTGCGCAGGCGCCGTATTTCTCCGAAATAGGACTCGGAGAAATACGGCGCCTGCGCAGTCAGCTCCTAGGTCTGTGCGCAGGCGCCGCATAGCGCCGGAAATACCCGAGTCCATATCGGGTATCTTAGGAAGATGTGACGCGCTGTACTGGCGCCGTCCACCGCGGGGGACAGAAAAGGATTTCTACGATAAAACAGTAAGTGTGCTATAAAAAAAAAAAAAACCCAGCATACTGGCGCTGACGCCAGTATGCTGAAGCGCATGGGAGATCTTATATTTAGGGTGAAACTCCGCTTTAAAGAACTATAGGAGTTACTGAGTTGAAGAATCGTATGAGCTGTTAGAATCCAGTACACTGTAATAACCACAAGTCACCACCAGGAGAACAATACTGAGTCTAAATCAATGATCAGGGAGCAGAAATACACTGTACAGACTGACTGCTTTAAAGACAGAGGACAAAGAGTCAGAATAAGAAAATATACTCATTCATATTAATTCTTTAACCCTTTAGTATTTAGTTAGCTTATCCTAAGGGAGATATGTATGTTAAATAGGACAAACCTCTCTTCTGGGACATGTGTCTAATTTAGTAGCTGTTTAACTGAATGATAGAGCTGTCTCATTTTTATAACATAAAAATAAATGTTATCCTGCGTTACAGTATAGTAATATTTTTCTGCATTCTGGTCATGTGATTTCTATGCCTTTCTGTAATCTTTACAGTGCATAATGAGGCACCTTTCATTCTTGTGCGACTTGTCCTGCGACTTGGGACTACAAAGTCGCATGACAAGTGGTACGCCATGATTTCCAATCCATATCATCCATATCTGTGTGTCTTCAAGTCGCAGCGACTTTAAAGTAGTCGCTGCACTACTTTGGTCGGATTTTGATGCGACTTGAGGCAGAAACCTCAAGATTACATAGGTATTGCTTCAAGTCGCATCAAAGTCACGGTAAAAATCGTGGCAAAAATTGCACGACTTTCAAGTCGCACAAGTGTGAAAGGAGCCTAACGATTGGATTTTACTACCGTGGGTACTTTGCCCGCCCGCACTAGTAAAATCCGATAATTTTTCCCTGTGCAATGTGCATGCGCTGTTAAGACTACAACAAAATACAATGGCTAGCAATGTTAACTGAAGTTGGCCCATCAGAATGAGATTCACACGCAGAAAACCCTGCTTTTCATTTACTCTTTTTGTGCATCACCAAAAATGATGACGCTGTCTAATCTGACAAATTGTGGTCTGACACAATAGGATTGTGCTTGTGCTCTGAGCAAGGAACTAAATACATGTAAATGTCCCCAGGACCTGCAAACCTTCTGTGAAGAATCGTTCTTCTGATTCAAATCACTTAAGAAGGTTGAGTGAGAGCGTTGGTTCACTTGCTTGTCAGTAGACTCAGCAAGTGAACTGAAGAACCGAAGAATCGATTCATTGAATCGGTTCATTTCAGTGAGTGACTCGAAATGAACCGATTCAGTTAAAAGAGTCGAACTTCCCATCACTAGAACCTCCACACTCCTCTATGGTAAGGCCTGAACCTCCACACTCCTCTATGGTAAGGCCTGAACCTCCACACTCCTCTATGGTAAGGCCCGAACCTCCACACTCCAAGCTTCTCTATGGTAAGGCCTGAACCTCCACACTCCAAGCTCCTCTATGGTAAGGCCTGAACCTCCACACTCCTCTATGGTAAGGCCTGAACCTCCACACTCCTCTATGGTAAGGCCTGAACCTCCACACTCCTCTATGGTAAGGCCCGAACCTCCACACTATAAGCTTCTCTATGGTAAGGCCTGAACCTCCACACTCCAAGCTCCTCTATGGTAAGGCCTGAACCTCCACACTCCTCTATGGTAAGGCCTGAACCTCCACACTCTTCTATGGTAGGGCCTGAACCTCCACACTCCTCTATGGTAGGGCCTGAACCTCCACACTCCTCTATGGTAGGGCCTGAACCTCCACACTCCTCTATGGTAGGGCCTGAACCTCCACACTCCTCTATGGTAGGGCCTGAACCTCCACACTCCTCTATGGTAAGGCCTGAACCTCCACACACCTCTATGGTAGGGCCTGAACCTCCACACTCCTCTATGGTAGGGCCTGAACCTCCACACTCCTGTATGGTAGGGCCTGAACCTCCACACTCCTCTATGGTAAGGTAGGGTGACCAGACATCCCCAGTTTCAGGGGACAGTCCCCTGATTGAGGACACTGTCCCCGGACCAAGTCTGTCCCTGGTTTTGTCCCCAGATTGGATTTAATAGGGGGCAGGGGCAATTTCAAAGACAGTCAGTGTAGAATTAAAAAAAAACAATTAGAATTGCACCCCCCCGCTCTGCCATGGCTACTAGCATAGGAAGGGGGGGGGTGTATTTTTTCCATTATCTGTACCCCTTTCTGATGATCATGTGCTGGTCGGAGCGGAGGGATAGTTTCTTCAGTTTCGGGTGCATGTTCATTCAGCTTTGCTCACATGTTATTCTGCCTTGGCATAAATCCTGGCCAACCACCTACCTATCTCCTTGCCTTCCCTGGCGGAGTGATCTTCCTCCATTCCCCACCCAGTAGTAGCCGGGGCCCGAAGAGTAAGACTTGAGAGGCTGTGAGGCAGGCAGCGGCGGCGACGGGCAGAGAGTCGCTGATTGTTGCCATTACTAGTAAAGAAAAGATATGTCCCCGGATTTCATTTAAAAAATCTGGTCACCTTATGGTAAGGACTGAAGCTTCACACTCCTCTATGGTAGGGCCTGAACCTCCCACTCCTCTATGGTAGGGCCTGAACCTCCACACTCCTCTATGGTAAGGCCTGAACCTCCACACTCCTCTATGGTAAGGCCTGAACCTCCACACTCCTCTATGGTAGGGCCAGAACCTCCACACTCCTCTATGGTAAGGCCGGAACCTCCACACTCCAAGCTTCTCTATGGTAAGGCCTGAACCTCCACACTCCTCTATGGTAAGGCCTGAACCTCCACACTCCTCTATGGTAAGGCCTGGACCTCCACACTCCTCTATGGTAAGGCCTGAACCTCCACACTCCACACTCCTCTATGGTAAGGCCTGAACCTCCACACTCCTCTATGGTAAGGCCTGAACCTCCACACTCCAAGCTTCTCTATGGTAAGGCCTGAACCTCCACACTCCTCTATGGTAAGGCCTGAACCTCCACACTCCAAGCTTCTCTATGGTAAGGCCTGAACCTCCACACTCCTCTATGGTAAGGCCCTAAACTCCTCATATCCCCTCCCCCTCCATATGGTGAAAGTCTACGTACCCTCAGCTCCCCGATGAAGTCTCCGGCCTCGATGATACTCATGTCCCCCTGAGACACCAGGATGAGCTGGACGGTCTGTAGGACGTCGGTTGCCATGGTGACATCCCCGCAGATGTACATATGTCCGTTCTTGTTTCTCAGCACATCATGTACCTGATAGGCCAGCTGAGTCCGCAGGATGTCCTGTACATAGGTCTGGAAGAGAGGGGAGAGGATCAGCGACTGATTGGTGGAATGTCCGCCTGCCCTCGTGTTGTAAAGCGCCGTGCATACTGATGGCGCCATCTAAATCCTGAATAATAATAATGTAATTTTCTCACGAGGAATTTTGCCCCATCATTGGTATTAGTGGGAGGGAATGTGCCCCATTGTTGATGCCAGTGGGGGGAATCGTGCCCCATCGCTAGTGCCAGTGGGAGGAAATGTGCCCCATCGCTGGTGCCAGTGTGAGGAATTGTGCCCCATCATTGGTATTAGTGGGAAGAATTGTGCCCCATCGCTGGTGCCAGTGGGAGGAATTGTGCCCCATCGCTGGTGCCAGTGGGAGGAATTGTGCCCCATCGCTGGTGCCAGTGGAGGGAATTGTGCCCCATCGCTGGTGCCAGTGGGAGGAATTGTGCCCCATCGCTGGTGCCAGTGGAGGGAATTGTGCCCCATCGCTGGTGCCAGTGGGAGGAATTGTGCCCCATCGCTGGTGCCAGTGGGAGGAATTGTGCCCCATCGCTGGTGCCAGTGGAGGGAATTGTGCCCCATCATTGGTACCAGTGCAAGGAATTGTGCCCCATCGTTGGTGCCAGTGGGAAGAATTGTGCCCCATTGTTGATGCCAGTGGGGGGGGGATTATGCCCCATCGCTGGTGCCAGTGGGGGGGGGATTGTGCCCCATCGCTGGTGCTAGTGGGGGGGGATTGTGCCCCATCGTTGCTGCCAGTGAGTCCAATTGCTGGTGCCAGTGGGAGGAATTGTGCCAAATTGTTGATGCCAGTGGGGGGAATTGTGCCCCATCGCTGGTGCCAGTGGGAAGAATTGTGCCCCATTGTTAATGCCAGTGGGGGGGATTGTGCCCCATCGCTGGTGCCAGTGGGGGGGGATTGTGCCCCATTGCTGGTGCCAGTGGGGGGAATTGTGCCCATTCATTAGGGTCAGTGGATGAAATAGTGGCCCTAGGGCCTGATAAAATCAAGCAAAGGGCCGCATCTGGCCCCCTAGGCCACAGTTTGGAGACTTCTGTTCTAGACCTTTATGGATGAGGTTCTCTATGCTCTGGAGCTTGATACAGTCAGAGAAGAACAATGGGGTAGAGTCAGACTGCTGCCCGTATGGGATGTCTCTTGGAATGTGGATCACCGGGGGAGGGGGGGGGGAACCTCCGGATCTCCATGGACTTGGTCCTCACCTTGGGGCAGTCCGGTTGGCGGGAGAAGGCGGTGTAGATCTCGGTGAAGGCTCCTCTCTGCCGGGCGTCGTAGGTTTCCTCCTTGTAGATGTGATCGAGTTCGGCGCAGCGGGAGCCGAAGACCAGCGTCATTTCACCGGGAGCCACATCTGGGGGGGGGGGGGGGCAAGAAGAAGGGGTGAGAAGGGGCACCAATGGGGAGAACATGAGCAGTAGGGCGGTATGTCTCTGCCACCAGATGGCGCTCTGATCACACTCACCAACGTTCAGATTGGATCCCACTATGGCGGCTGCGCAGACTCATCACTGCCCGGGGGGGGGGACATGCCAACCCCCCCCCCACCAAGAAAATCCTCTAAGCATAAATACCCCCCTCCTCCTAATAGAAATCCGCCCCCCTGCTGAAATCCACTTTCCCAGCATGAATTTTTGCCCCTAACCCCCCCCCCCCAGCTCAAATCCTCTCATTCCTCATATACCCCCAGAATAAACCCCCCCCCCCCCAAAAGAAATCCCCCTCCTAGTACAAATCCTCTACCCCTCAAATTTGCCTATTGTGCACAAATCTTCTCCCCCCACAACAAATCCCTCCTCGCAGCAAAAATTCTCCCCAATCCCCCATCCTAGCAGAAATTCCCCCCCCCATATTTCCCCTCTTATTACAAATACCCCCAATCATTCCTGCTAGCACAAATCCCCCCCTCCTCCTCCTCCTAGCACAAATCCCCCCCTCCTCCTCCTCCTAGCACAAATCTTCTTTTTCCCACCCCGTCCCAACACAAATCCTCAAGTTTCCCCTCTTAGAACAATTTTTACCCCCCCCCCCTGCTTTCCCCCTCCCAAAACAAATCCCCTCCCCTCAACCTCCTTGTGGTGTCCCACCGACCTCACATGATACCACAGTGCCAAGGGCAGCTGTCCCTCCTGCCCACCCCTTGAAGATTTGTGCTAGGAGGGAATTTTTTCTTTTTTTGGAGGGGGGGGGGGGTGTATTTCTGCTAGAATGAGGGATTGGGGGGATTTGTGCTGGGAGGAGAAATTTGAGGTGGGGGTAGAGGATTTGTACTAGGAGGGGGGATTTCTTTCGGGGAGGGGGGATTTCTGCTGGGGGTATATGAGGAATGAGAGGATTTGAGCTGGGGGGGGGGGGGGTTAGGGGAAAACATTCATGCTGGGAAAGTGGATTTCTATTAGGAGGAGGGGGGTATTTATGCTTAGAGGATTTTTGCTCAGAAATCTTGTGGGGGGGGGGGGGATCCTGCAATTTGGCATGTCCCCCCCCCCCCCCGGGCTCTGGGTGACCTTGTCCCAGCACTGCACAGATGAAATACATACAAGGCAGCTCTTCTACCTGCCACAGGATTTGTATTTCTGCCCATCCAGTTCTGAGATTTACACAGCTCTGCCACACGGAGTTGCCCTTTCTGGCAGGGCAGGAGACCTGATTCTCCTCTGCTGCAGTTCAATAACCACTTAAAGGTCTTGCCCCTCCCCCAGCCTGTGAACTGAACAAAGACGATAAAGCTCCTCCCTCCGCTCTCTCCTCCTCTCAGCGTGCTTCTTGCATTGCAGCACACCGGATTGTTATATTCAGGTTCTTACAATGGATTGAATGATAAAATGATGAATATTTTTATCTCTTATGTCTGGAGTTCTGCTCTAGGAAATGGGGGGGGGGGGTAATTGTTGCTGGGGGGAGTTCTGCTCTAAGAAATGGGGAACGTTGGAGATTTGCTCACCTTTGTTTTCGATGTCATACAGTCTCTGCTGCCAGAACCCCCTGAAGGGGGCAATTCCGGTCCCGGGGCCCACGAGGATGCAGGGGGCTTTTGTATCTGCTGGGAGGTGAAAAGTGGGGGCTCTGTGGAGGAAGACAGACAGATACAGGGTAAGGTGACATGTGACCAGAGGTGGCAGCACCCTGTTACCTGTGGCATCGCTAGACATGGACAACCCCCCCTCCCCTCCCCCTTATCTCTATACCTGGAGGTCACACCACTTGTAGCCCATTCATAGAATGTATGTAATAGTAGTAGTATGCATCATTCAGGGTCATTGCTAGAACCTGGCACCCAGGGCATGTGCCCCCTGGTCTTCTACTGGGTGGCCCAGGTCTTCTACTGAGTGGCCCAGGTCTTCTACTGAGTGGCCCTGGTCTTCTACTGGGTGGCCCTGGTCTTCTACTGGGTGCCTGGGTCTTCTACTGGGTGGCCCTGGTCTTCTACTGAGTGGCCCAGGTCTTCTACTGAGTGGCCCAGGTCTTCCACTGAGTGGCCCTGGTCTTCTACTGGGTGGCCCTGGTCTTCTACTGGGTGCCTGGGTCTTCTACTGGGTGGTCCTGGTCTTCTACTGGGTGGCCCTGGTCTTATACTGGGTGGCCTGGGTCTTATACTGGGTGGCCTGGGTCTTCTACTGGGTGGCCCTGGTCTTCTACTGAGTGGCCCTGGTCTTCTACTGAGTGGCCCTGGTCTTCTACTGAGTGGCCCTGGTCTTCTACTGAGTGGCCCTGGTCTTCTACTGAGTGGCCCTGGTCTTCTACTGAGTGGCCCTGGTCTTCTACTGAGTGGCCCTGGTCTTCTACTGGGTGGCCCTGGTCTTCTACTGGGTGGCCCTGGTCTTCTACTGGGTGGCCCTGGTCTTCTACTGGGTGCCCTGGTCTTCTACTGAGTGGCCCAGGTCTTCTACTGAGTGGCCCTGGTCTTCTACTGAGTGGCCCTGGTCTTCTACTGAGTGGCCCTGGTCTTCTACTGGGTGGCCCTGGTCTTCTACTGGGTGGCCCTGGTCTTCTACTGGGTGGCCTGGGTCTTCTACTGGGTGGCCCTGGGTCTTCTACTGGGTGGCCCTGGTCTTCTACTGAGTGGCCCTGGTCTTCTACTGAGTGGCCCTGGTCTTCTACTGAGTGGCCCTGGTCTTCTACTGAGTGGCCCTGGTCTTCTACTGAGTGGCCCTGGTCTTCTACTGGGTGGCCCTGGTCTTCTACTGGGTGGCCCTGGTCTTCTACTGGGTGGCCCTGGTCTTCTACTGGGTGGCCCTGGTCTTCTACTGGGTGGCCCTAGTCTTCTACTGGGTGGCCCTAGTCTTCTACTGGGTGGCCCTGGTCTTCTACTGGGTGGCCCTGGTCTTCTACTGGGTGGCCCTGGTCTTCTACTGGGTGGCCCTGGTCTTCTACTGGGTGGCCCTGGTCTTCTACTGGGTGGCCCTGGTCTTCTACTGGGTGGCCCTAGTCTTCTACTGGGTGGCCCTGGTCTTCTACTGGGTGGCCCTAGTCTTCTACTGGGTGGCCCTGGTCTTCTACTGGGTGGCCCTGGTCTTCTACTGGGTGGCCCTGGTCTTCTACTGGGTGGCCCTAGTCTTCTACTGGGTGGCCCTGGTCTTCTACCGGGTGGCCCTGGTCTTCTACCGGGTGGCCCTGGTCTTCTACCGGGTGGCCCTGGTCTTCTACCGGGTGGCCCTGGTCTTCTACCGGGTGGCCCTGGTCTTCTACCGGGTGGCCCTGGTCTTCTACCGGATGGCCCTGGTCTTCTACCGGATGGCCCTGGTCTTCTACTGGATGGCCCTGGTCTTCTACTGGATGGCCCTGGTCTTCTACTGGGTGGCCCTGGTCTTCTACTGGATGGCCCTGGTCTTCTACTGGGTGGCCCGGGTCTTCTACTGGATGGCCCTGGTCTTGTACAGGATGGCCCTGGTCTTGTACAGGATGGCCCTGGTCTTGTACAGGATGGCCCTGGTCTTGTACAGGATGGCCCTGGTCTTGTACAGGATGGCCCTGGTCTTCTACTGGATGGCCCTGGTCTTCTACTGGATGGCCCTGGTCTTCTACTGGATGGCCCTGGTCTTCTACTGGGTGGCCTGGGTCTTCTACTGCGTGGCCCTGGTCTTCTACTGGGTGGCCTGGGTCTTCTACTGGGTGGCCTGGGTCTTCTACTGGGTGGCCCTGGTCTTCTACTGCGTGGCCCTGGTCTTCTACTGAGTGGCCCAGGTCTTCTACTGAGTGGCCCAGGTCTTCTACTGAGTGGCCCAGGTCTTCTACTGAGTGGCCCAGGTCTTCTACTGAGTGGCCCAGGTCTTCTACTGGGTGGCCCTGGTCTTCTACTGGGTGGCCCTGGTCTTCTACTGGCTGGCACTGGTCTTCTACTGAGTGGCTCGGGTTTTCTACTGGGTGGGCCTGGTCTTCTACAGGGTGGCCCTGGTCTTCTACAGGGTGGCCCTCGTCTTCTACATGGTGGCCCTCGTCTTCTACAGGGTGGCCCTCGTCTTCTACTGGGTGCCCACCAGCCCTTGGAGGCTCAACCCATTAGAGAAGGTGAAGGAATTCATGGCCGGTAGGTAAAACGGGGTCAGTTTCTGCTCATCACCCCTTTAGAGGCGGGGCATTTGGGGTATTTCTGTAAAATATTTACCCGCGGACGAAGCACGGGACGGAGGAGCCGGGGCAGAGCTGGTCCAGCCACGTTGAGCAGACCCCGTAGTGCAGGGGACCTTTATTTTCTGCCGGAGAGAAAGCAAATTTCAGACACTCAGATTCTATAACGTCCACATACAGACAATGTCACAATCGTGGCCCCCTGGGGGCCCCTTACCCTGAGTGCGGTACGACACGACGGCCACGGTCAGGTGGATCTGGTCAGGGCAAGTGTCCATGGAGGAGCTGATGGAATAATAACGGGCCTGGAGGAGGGGCAGCTGTGTGAGGAGGAGGGAGCTGGGGATGGAGATGGATGGGAACTCCTCCAGAACCTCCACCAGATTGGGGCATCGGAACCATTTCCACTCCTCGTAGTGCCGGGCGTCCTGCGGGGGAGGAGAAGGGGACGGCCGTTACATTTCCCACAACACATTGCACCCCCAACCCCCCGAGATCAGTAATGGCCGGGAATTCCGGATTCTTCCATCTTTTTACACTCAAGGCCCATCCCACAAATATTCCGGGGGGTCCGGGACTCCGAGAGGATTCTGCTGGGAGAGACCCGGGCCGCCATCAGGGGTGTACAGGCATTACACCTGTAAGGGGCCCGATGGTCCCCAGGGGCCCGGCTGACCCCCACTTCAGTTTTTTTTATTTTTTTGCATTACACCTGGAAGGGGCCCAATGGTCCCCAGGGCCCCTTACAGGCCCGGCCACCCCCCCTCCCATTTTTTTCACCTGGCTAAGCCCCCTCACCTGGCTCAGCGCCCTCACCTGGCTTAGGCCCCTCACCTGGCTTAGGCCCCTCACCTGGCTCAGCCCCTTCACCTGGCTCAGCCCCCTCACCTGGCTCAGCCCCCTCACCTGGCCCAACCCCCTCACCTGGCCCAACCCCCTCACCTGGCTCAGCGCCCTCACCTGGCTCAGCGCCCTCACCTGGCTCAGCTTCCTCACCTGGCTCAGCCCCCTCACCTGGCTCAGCACTCTCACCTGGCCCAGCGCCCTCACCTGGCTCAGCGCCCTCACCTGGCTCAGCGCCCTCACCTGGCTCAGCTTCCTCACCTGGCTCAGCCCCCTCACCTGGCTCAGCCCCCTCACCTGGCTCAGCACTCTCACCTGGCTCAGCCCCCTCACCTGGCTCAGCGCCCTCACCTGGCTCAGCCCCCTCACCTGGCTCAGCGCCCTCACCTGGCTCAGCGCCCTCACCTGGCTCAGCTTCCTCACCTGGCTCAGCCCCCTCACCTGGCTCAGCCCCCTCACCTGGCTCAGCGCTCTCACCTGGCTCAGCGCTCTCACCTGGCTCAGCCCCCTCACCTGGCTCAGCACTCTCACCTGGCTCAGCCCCCTCACCTGGCTCAGCGCCCTCACCTGGCTCAGCGCCCTCACCTGGCTCAGCACTCTCACCTGGCTCAGCCCCCTCACCTGGCTCAGCCCCCTCACCTGGCTCAGCCCCCTCACCTGGCTCAGCCCCCTCACCTGGCTCAGCACTCTCACCTGGCTCAGCCCCCTCACCTGGCTCAGCACTCTCACCTGGCTCAGCGCTCTCACCTGGCTCAGCGCTCTCACCTGGCTCAGCCCCCTCACCTGGCTCAGCCCCCTCACCTGGCTCAGCGCTCTCACCTGGCTCAGCCCCCTCACCTGGCTCAGCGCTCTTACCTGGCTCAGCCCCCTCACCTGGCTCAGCACTCTCACCTGGCTCAGGCCCCTCACCTGGCTCAGGCTCCTCACCTGGCTCAGCCCCCTCACCTGGCTCAGCCCCCTCACCTGGCTCAGCCCCCTCACCTGGCTCAGTCCCCTCACCTGGCTCAGCGCTCTCACCTGGCTCAGCGCTCTCACCTGGCTCAGTCCCCTCACCTGGCTCAGCGCTCTCTCACCTGGTTCGGCGCCCTCACCTGGCTCAGGGTCTCCAGCCTCTGCCTCTCGGCGGGGTCCTCACACAGGACACTCAGCAGCTGCAGGAACTGGGGTGTGGGGGGCGTGGTGATGTCCAGGTAATTGGTCAGGGCCTGACGCAACGTGCAGGGGGGGATCCGAGTGTCCGACACCCAGTTCACTTTCCGTCCCGATCCCAATCCTGACAACATAGATACAAAATAAAGAGAAGGAAATGATTGGTGCATGAAAACCCCGGATCCTGGTGCTGCCCCCCCCCCCGAAGGTCAGTCCCATACCCAGTGCTACGGCATCCCCTACTTACGGTTGTTGGAGTCTTTCTCCATCGTCTCCACCAGGACGGTGTCATTAGCCGGCGGGGGGTCCTCCACCCTCTCCAGCAGGGTCAGGACCAGCTCCTCCCGGTTACATGGGAACACCCCGAGGTGGTCACCGGGGGAATAACACAGCTCCTTCTGCCCCTCCGTGTTCAACTTTACCAGGATGGTGGAGCGGCTGAGACACCGGAAAGAACCAATCAGAATGGAGGAAAGAAATTTTATTTATTTTTTAAATTTTATTTAGAGGAAATATTTCACATAGACACTCACCAAACACCCCCACCTAGTGGCTAAAAACAGAAATGACAGTACCAATAGAGCACCATTATGGTGAGATAGCGGTGACCAACATTCCACCTCCAATATCCTGCCAATAATCAGGACTACTGGAGCCAATCCTGGTACATCAAACAAACCCCCCCCCCCCCAAAAGTATATTAAAGTGGGACTCCACCTATCCCCCCCCCCCCCCAAGGAAATTTTATTAAGCACTTGACAACCGCGCCTATTCCGGCACTTCTCTCCTTCATGAAAAAAATCACAATTTTGCTAGAAAATTACTCAGAACCCCCAAACATTATATATATATATTTTTAGCAGACACCCTAGGGAATAAAATGGCGGTCGTTGCAACTTTTTTCCTCGCACGGTATTTGTGCAATCATTTTTAATTTTTAAGACCTCCCCCTCCCCCCCACATCTCTCCTCCAGGCTGGAAAGCATGAGATCGTGAAAAACAAAATTCACCGATCTCATGCCAACAGCCACCATTACGGGTCCTCCGACGGTCATAGAGATGACTGGGAACCATCTGGTCCCCAGTCATCTCTATGCTTCCCCAGCCAGCGGCGGCCGATTTGTTCTCCGGGCCCCCGATGGTGCGGGAGAGCCCGGAGACGCACTGGATGGCGACGGGAGGGGGGGGGGAAACGTTCCCTCTCCCGCCGCCTATGAGAACGATCAAGCGGTGGAATTGCCGCTATGATCGTTCTTATGGTGCGCAGGATCGGCAGGTGAAGGCGGCGATATCTGAATGATGCCTGTAGCTCCTCCCATCATTCAGATATCGCTGCACAAAGCCCAGGACGTCTTTTGCCGTTCAGCGGTTGTAAAGTGGGACCCCACCTATCCCCCTCCCCCACAGTCACACACTATTATTAATATACATTTATATAGCTCTGACATATACCGCAGTGCTGTACAGAGATCACTGAGCCAATCACAGACGGTTGTTGGGGATCATCTGTCAGTTTCAGGGGTCCGGGAGGTCACATGACCCCCCTCCCATTCACCTCTTGTTTGTCCTATGCCTAACGACCAATCAGATTTCAGCTCTCACTTTCCCAGTGAAGAGTAATAGATAAAATGAAGAATCTGATTGGTTACTATGAACAGTCCCTGGGCTCTGCGATCCTCCATTCTCACCTGGACTGGTCACTCTGTAGGTTCTCCCTGGATAGGAAGACGGCCTCATAGACTTTCCTCCGGTGCACCTGAGAGAGTCCTGAGAGAGACAAACACTGATCAATACAACGGGGCCCCTACAATGCAGTCCCGGGGGTTTATATCTGTGATAAGGTCGGGGGAGGAGGCGGGGTCATACCTGTGATGAGGTCGGGGGAGGAGGCGGGGTCATACCTGTGATGAGGTCGGGGGAGGAGGCGGGGTCATACCTGTGATGAGGTAGGGGAGGAGGCGGGGTCATACCTGTGATAAGGTCAGGGGAGGAGGCGGGGTCATACCTGTGATGAGGGCGGGGGAGGAGGCGGGGTCATACCTGTGATAAGGTCGGGGGAGGAGGCGGGGTCATACCTGTGATAAGGTCGGGGGTGGAGGCGGGGTCATACCTGTGATGAGGTCGGGGGAGGAGGCGGGGTCATACCTGTGATGAGGTAGGGGAGGAGGCGGGGTCATACCTGTGATAAGGTCAGGGGAGGAGGCGGGGTCATACCTGTGATAAGGTCGGAGGAGGAGGCAGGGTCATACCTGTGATGAGGGCGGGGTCATACCTGTGATGAGGTTGGGGAGGAGGCGGGGTCATACCTGTGATGAGGTCGGGGGAGGAGGCGGGGTCATACCTGTGATGAGGTCGGGGTAGGAGGCGGGGTCATACCTGTGATGAGGTAGGGGAGGAGGCGGGGTCATACCTGTGATAAGGTCGGGGGAGGAGGCGGGGTCATACCTGTGATGAGGTCGGGGGAGGAGGCAGGGTCATACCTGTGATGAGGGCGGGGTCATACCTGTGATGAGGTTGGGGAGGAGGCGGGGTCATACCTGTGATGAGGTCGGGGGAGGAGGCGGGGTCATACCTGTGATGAGGTCGGGGTAGGAGGCGGGGTCATACCTGTGATGAGGTCGGGGAGGAGGCGGGGTCATACCTGTGATGAGGTCGGGGTGGAGGCGGGGTCATACCTGTGATGAGGGCGGGGTCATACCTGTGATGAGGTCGGGGGGAGGAGGTGGGGTCATACCTGTGATGAGGTCGGGGGAGGAGGCGGGGTCATACCTGTGATGAGGTCGGGGTGGAGGCGGGGTCATACCTGTGATGAGGTCGGGGTGGAGGTGGGGTTATACCTGTGATGAGGTCGGCGGTGGTGGCGGGGTCATACCTGTGGTGAGGTCGGGGAGGAGGCGGGGTCATACCTGTGATGAGGTCGGGGAGGAGGCGGGGTCATACCTGTGATGAGGTCGGGGGAGGAGGCGGGGTCATACCTGTGATGAGGTCGGGGGAGGAGGCGGGGTCATACCTGTGATGAGGTAGGGGAGGAGGCGGGGTCATACCTGTGATAAGGTCGGGGGAGGAGGCGGGGTCATACCTGTGATGAGGGCGGGGTCATACCTGTGATGAGGTTGGGGAGGAGGCGGGGTCATACCTGTGATGAGGTCGGGGTGGAGGCGGGGTCATACCTGTGATGAGGTCGGGGGAGGAGGCGGGGTCATACCTAGGATGAGGTCGGAGGAGGAGGCGGGGTCATACCTGTGGTGAGGTCGGGGAGGAGGCGGGGTCATACCTGTGATGAGGTCGGGGTGGAGGCGGGGTCATACCTGTGATGAGGTCGGGGGAGGAGGCGGGGTCATACCTAGGATGAGGTCGGAGGAGGAGGCGGGGTCATACCTGTGGTGAGGTCGGGGAGGAGGCGGGGTCATACCTGTGATGAGGTCGGGGAGGAGGCGGGGTCATACCTGTGATGAGGTCGGGGGAGGAGGCGGGGTCATACCTGTGATGAGGTCGGGGAGGAGGCGGGGTCATACCTGTGATGAGGTTGGGGGAGGAGGCGGGGTCATACCTGTGATGAGGTCGGGGTGGAGGCGGGGTCATACCTGTGATGAGGTCGGGGTGGAGGTGGGGTTATACCTGTGATGAGGTCGGAGGAGGAGGCGGGGTCATACCTGTGGTGTGGTGGGGGAGGAGGCGGGGTCATACCTGTGATGAGGTCGGGGAGGAGGCGGGGTCATACCTGTGATGAGGTCGGGGGAGGAGGCGGGGTCATACCTGTGATGAGGTCGGGGGAGGAGGCGGGGTCATACCTGTGATGAGGTAGGGGAGGAGGCGGGGTCATACCTGTGATAAGGTCGGGGGAGGAGGCGGGGTCATACCTGTGATAAGGTCGGGGGAGGAGGCGGGGTCATACCTGTGATGAGGGCGGGGTCATACCTGTGATGAGGTTGGGGAGGAGGCGGGGTCATACCTGTGATGAGGTCGGGGTGGAGGCGGGGTCATACCTGTGATGAGGTCGGGGGAGGAGGCGGGGTCATACCTAGGATGAGGTCGGAGGAGGAGGCGGGGTCATACCTGTGGTGAGGTCGGGGAGGAGGCGGGGTCATACCTGTGATGAGGTCGGGGTGGAGGCGGGGTCATACCTGTGATGAGGTCGGGGGAGGAGGCGGGGTCATACCTAGGATGAGGTCGGAGGAGGAGGCGGGTCATACCTGTGGTGAGGTCGGGGAGGAGGCGGGGTCATACCTGTGATGAGGTCGGGGAGGAGGCGGGGTCATACCTGTGATGAGGTCGGGGGAGGAGGCGGGGTCATATCTGTGATGAGGTCGGGGGAGGAGGCGGGGTCATACCTGTGATGAGGTAGGGGAGGAGGCGGGGTCATACCTGTGATAAGGTCGGGGGAGGAGGCGGGGTCATACCTGTGATAAGGTCGGGGGAGGAGGCGGGGTCATACCTGTGATGAGGGCGGGGTCATACCTGTGATGAGGTTGGGGAGGAGGCGGGGTCATACCTGTGATGAGGTCGGGGTGGAGGCGGGGTCATACCTGTGATGAGGTCGGGGGAGGAGGCGGGGTCATACCTAGGATGAGGTCGGAGGAGGAGGCGGGGTCATACCTGTGGTGAGGTCGGGGAGAAGGCGGGGTCATACCTGTGATGAGGTCGGGGTGGAGGCGGGGTCATACCTGTGATGAGGTCGGGGGTGGAGGCGGGGTCATACCTAGGATAAGGTCGGAGGAGGAGGCGGGGTCATACCTGTGGTGAGGTCGGGGAGGAGGCGGGGTCATACCTGTGATGAGGTCGGGGAGGAGGCGGGGTCATACCTGTGATGAGGTCGGGGGAGGAGGCGGGGTCATATCTGTGATGAGGTCGGGGGAGGAGGCGGGGTCATACCTGTGATGAGGTCGGGGGAGGAGGCGGGGTCATACCTGTGATGAGGTCGGGGAGGAGGCGGGGTCATACCTGTGATGAGGTCGGGGGAGGAGGCGGGGTCATACCTGTGATAAGGTCGGGGGAGGAGGCGGGGTCATACCTGTGATGAGGTCGGGGAGGAGGCGGGGTCATACCTGTGATGAGGTCGGGGGAGGAGGCGGGGTCATACCTGTGATGAGGTCGGGGGAGGAGGCAGGGTCATACCTGTGATGAGGTCTGGGTGGAGGCGGGGTCATACCTGTGATGAGGTCGGGGGAGGAGGCGGGGTCATACCTAGGAGGAGGAGGCGGGGTCATACCTGTGGTGAGGTCGGGGAGGAGGCGGGGTCATACCTGTGATGAGGTCGGGGGAGGAGGCGGGGTCATACCTGTGATGAGGTCGGGGTGGAGGCGGGGTCATACCTGTGATGAGGTCGGGGGAGGAGGCGGGGTCATACCTGTGATGAGGTCGGGGTGGAGGCAGGGTCATACCTGTGATGAGGTCAGTGTGGAGGCGGGGTCATACCTGTGATGAGGTCGGGGTGGAGGCGGGGTCATACCTGTGATGAGGTCGGGGTGGAGGCGGGGTCATACCTGTGATGAGGTCGGGGTGGAGGCGGGGTCATACCTGTGATGAGGTCGGGGTGGAGGCGGGGTCATACCTGTGATGAGGTCAGTGTGGAGGCGGGGTCATACCTGTGATGAGGTCGGGGTGGAGGCGGGGTCATACCTGTAATGAGGTTGGGGTGGAGGCGGGGTCATACCTATGATGAGGTCGGGGTGGAGGCGGGGTCATACCTATGATGAGGTCGGGGTGGAGGCGGGGTCATACCTATGATGAGGTTGGGGTGGAGGCGGGGTCATACCTATGATGAGGTCGGGGTGGAGGCGGGGTCATACCTATGATGAGGTCGGGGTGGAGGCGGGGTCATACCTGTGATGAGGTCGGGGTGGAGGCGGGGTCATACCTGTGATGAGGTCAGGGTGGAGGCGGGGTCATACCTGTGATGAGGTCGGGGAGGAGGCGGGGTCATACCTGTGATGAGGTCGGGGGAGGAGGCGGGGTCATACCTGTGATGAGGTCGGGGGAGGAGGCGGGGTCATACCTAGGATGAGGTCGGAGGAGAAGGCGGGGTCATACCTGTGATGAGGTCGGGGGAGGAGGCGGGGTCATACCTGTAATGAGGTCAGGGTGGAGGCGGGGTCATACCTGTGATGAGGTCGGGGAGGAGGCGGGGTCATACCTGTGATGAGGTCGGGGTGGAGGCGGGGTCATACCTGTGATGAGGTCAGGGTGGAGGCGGGGTCATACCTGTGATGAGGTCGGGGAGGAGGCGGGGTCATACCTGTGATGAGGTCGGGGTGGAGGCGGGGTCATACCTGTGATGAGGTCAGGGTGGAGGCGGGGTCATACCTGTGATGAGGTCGGGGTGGAGGCGGGGTCATACCTGTGATGAGGTCGGGGGAGGCGGGGTCATACCTGTGATGAGGTCAGGGTGGAGGCGGGGTCATACCTGTGATGAGGTCGGGGAGGAGGCGGGGTCATACCTGTGATGAGGTCGGGGTGGAGGCGGGGTCATACCTGTGATGAGGTCGGGGGAGGAGGCGGGGTCATACCTATGATGAGGGCGGGGTGGAGGCGGGGTCATACCTATGATGAGGTCGGGGTGGAGGCGGGGTCATACCTGTGATGAGGTCGGGGGAGGAGGCCTGGATGGACATCCTGTACATTGAGCGCTGCCAGCTGCCTTTGGCCTTAAAGAAATCCTGAACGTTCAGATCGATGTCGTCACCGACGCAAAACGTGTCACACGCCGCCTGGGGGGCAGAAAAGAGGCGACACCAATGTTGGGGGTTATTATCACTGACACCAATGTTGGGGGTTAGAGTAGCAGACGATGGTTCGGGGGCCCACACATGTCTAGACCCTCAGCTGTGATGTGATTGGCTCACCTTGAAGACGGCCCTGGCCCACACCCGGAAGGAGTCCTCCTGTCCGCACAGCTCGTCCCCCTCCCCCATCTCCAGGATCCGCTCTCCTCCCAACTCCTCCAGCCGGGTGTCCACCGCATGACCGAAGGCACAGAAGTGGGGGTACGCCCGGGACCCCAATCCGAACACGGAGAACCTGGAACACAGAGAGGGGTCAGTGTCCTTCCATACAACCACCATTGGTCACTGTGCTCCTCAGCCACGTATCTCTATCATCAAAGGTTCTTTCTTGAGGGTCCATCGAGGGACACCGGAATTCGGAAGCAGTTGGGTTATACTGCCGCCTACAGGAAGTCAGGACAAGGGCAAATGGAAAAGTTGTAAGCCCCTCCCCTACCCAGCATGCCTCAGGGCCAGAGATAAGATAGAGGATGGCCCCGTGTCCCTCACCGGATAATTCTATTATAATCGGGATGTCCGAAAGCCGTCCAGCTGCGGGGTGGGCAACAGTCCCTGACAGAACTGGGGACTAATACCACATCCTGAATCAGAGAAAGAGGTAGGACATCTCCAAGAGGGGAAGGACCGGGACAGAGGAGATCAGCACAGAGGGGGAAGGACCGGGACAGAGGAGATTAGCACTGAGGGGAAGGACCAGGACAGAGGAGATCAGCACAGAGGGGGAAGGACCGGGACAGAGGAGATTAGCACTGAGGGGAAGGACCAGGACAGAGGAGATCAGCACAGAGGGGGAAGGACCAGGACAGAGGAGATCAGCACAGAGGGGGAAGGACCAGGACAGAGGAGATCAGCACTGAGGGGAAGGACCAGGACAGAGGAGATCAGCACAGAGGGGGAAGGACCAGGACAGAGGAGATCAGCACTGAGGGGAAGGACCAGGACAGAGGAGATCAGCACTGAGGGGAAGGACCAGGACAGAGGAGATCAGCACAGAGGGGGAAGGACCGGGACAGAGGAGATCAACACTGAAGGGAAGGACCAGGACAGAGGAGATCAACACCGAGGGGAAGGACCAGGACAGAGGAGATCAGCTCCGAGGGGGAAGGACCAGGACAGAGGAGATCAACACCGAGGGGAAGGACCAGGACAGAGGAGATCAGCTCCGAGGGGGAAGGACCAGGACAGAGGAGATCAACACCGAGGGGAAGGACCAGGACAGAGGAGATCAGCTCCGAGGGGGAAGGACCAGGACAGAGGAGATCAGCACAGAGGGGGAAGGACCAGGACAGAGGAGATCAGCACAGAGGGGGAAGGACCAGGACAGAGAAGATCAGCGCTGAGGGGAAGGACCAGGACAGAGGAGATCAGCACTGAGGGGGAAGGACCAGGACAGAGGAGATCAGCACAGAGGGGGAAGGACCAGGACAGAGGAGATCAGCACTGAGGGGAAGGACCAGGACAGAGGAGATCAGCACTGAGGGGAAGGACCAGGACAGAGGAGATCAGCACAGAGGGGGAAGGACCGGGACAGAGGAGATCAGCGCCTAGGGGGAAGGACCAGGACAGAGGAGATCAACACCGAGGGGAAGGACCAGGACAGAGGAGCTTATGGCTCTAATCGGGTGCTTCCAAAAAATACCCCGCCAAAATTTGAAAAGGTGCCCAATGGTGTAAATGGCAATGTAGGTCCCGGTTCTTCAGCTTTCCTGGCCTTACTCGAGTCCCAACATCCTGTAGGTGGCAGGAAAAGCCGACTGCTTCTCAAAGACCAGATTATATATGAAGCCGGATTTACAACCTCGGAGGAGGATAAGAGTATAAATATCTGGTAATTCTTTTCTCCATCCTTAATAGGGCTCATTTCCCACCGTCTCTACCCTTAGGAGGGTCTTCTTCGCCCTCTCCATCCTTAATAGGGCCGTCTCCCACCCATTCAACCCTTAATAAGGTCATCTCCCACCCTCTTCAACCTAAGTAGGCTTGTCTCCCGCCCTCTCCACCCTAAGTAGGCTTGTCTCCTGCCCTCCATATTTGTCTCCCACCCTCTCCACCCTTAGTAAGGTCCTCTCCTGCCATTCAACCCTTAATAGGGATGTCTCCCGCCCTCTCCACAATTAGTAGGCTTGTCTCCCGCCCTCTCCACAATTAGTAGGCTTGTCTCCCGCCCTCTCCACCCTTAGTAGGCTTGTCCAGGGCCGGATTAACAGAGGGGCTGATGGAGCTGCAGCTCCAGGCCCCTTTCTCAAGATAGGCCCATTTGCCCCAAAAAAAAAAAAAAATTTTTTTTTTTTTTTTTAGATCGACTTCAGGGGTTGTAGCTCGATGACCAGAGGTCACAGAAACCCCACATTTGGGGGATAGTCAGTTGAAGACCTACCCCACAACTGGTCAAAATATGGGATGGCTATCATTTATGGTTCTGGAGATACGGGCCTGCTTGCACAGCCTGTCAGAAGCTACATAGAGAGCGGCCAGTATAAGTACAAGCTGACACACTGCAGCAGACTGAGAAAAAAAATCATCATTTGTTTTTTGCTAGAAAATTACTCTATGGTGGTCTTTGCAACTTTTTATGTTGCACGGTATAGAGCTGCACGATTCTGGCTAAAACGACAACTGCAATTTTTTTGCTTAGAAGATAGATGACGATTCTCTCACGATTCGTACGGCATAACATCGTCTTTCACATTAAAATGAAAAAAAAAATGGGCTAACTTTACTATTTTGTTTTTATGGTTTTTATTATTCATTGAAGTGGGCAAATGCAGCGTGACATAAAATATTGCAGCAATTGCCATTTTTGTCTCTGCTAAGTGTAAGGCTAGCCATTGGCTTGCCTGGGTTTGTGGGAGGAGCGTGGGGCTTCTTATGCCTCCCCTCTTCTCCCAGCAGGCGTCGGCTCGATTTCCGGGTCATCGTGCGTCACTTCCGCTTCCGGGTGAACCTCCGGGCGAAGCTTCCTGACGGCGTGGGGGACATCCAGCGTGGCTATCGTACGGACGCCGCGATCGGGTTGTGTGTGCGGGGTTGCTCCCCCCTTCGGTGCACTGCGGGCGGTACGACCTCCGGGCGCGCGCTATCGCGCTAGTTTCGGCGGGTCAGGTAGGTCTGGGGGGGGGCGGGCAGGGGAGGGGGGACGGGGCATCAGACGGGGGGGGGCTTGTGGTGTACTCATGGTTAGGAACGATTCATGGTGTCTCCTCCACCCCTCGTGCAGGGTGTCGTGTGTTTATTTCCTTCAGGTGCCAGCATCTCGGCAGGTGTGTTAAGGTAAGTGGCTGCCGCTTGGAGGGGGGGGGGGGACAGGGTGGGCATGGTGTTGGTGGCTATGTTTACTTCAGGTGGTGCGCTGAGGGGGCGGGGGGGCTGATGCTCTGTTACCAGCTGGTGGCTTGCTGGTACCTGTGATCCCACAAACGCAGTGGTGATGGCACCCCATGGGCCGCATGCTTAATACAGGGACGCTGGCACAGGGAGGGGGGTACAGGGGCTGTGTCAGGGGGACGGATGCACTGCTTGGTCACGCTGGTGAATTGTGGGAAGGGGGGGGCGGTTCGACAAGGCACAGCAGGGGGGCACAGGCCACGGTACCTGGCAGCAGTTTCAGGGGGTACAGGTCGTAGGTTCTACACTGTGCACCTCACTTCTTTCGCAGCCTGTTGAATTGAGGTATGTCATAGCATATCTATACCAGGTTGGCTTGCATAGGCACTGCGGCTGTGGCACAGCCATGGGTCATCTCCGCACAGGCGCAGGGGGCATCCTGCACAGGGTCACATTCCCGTTCCACCCTCAGAGCACGTTCACTCTGGTTGAGGGGTGGCGGCAGGTCGGGGTTATCATATCGCTAACTTTTCGTAATGGCTTTTTCGCAGGTGGATTCAGCTGTGTCTGCGGCAGCAAGGTGTGTGCGTTTTCTTGTTAGAAGGGGCTTAGTTAGGGTTACATAGTTGGATTCGTCACGTCTTCGGATCCGTATGGGCTGAGTTTTTCGTTTTTAATTGGTTGTTCGCAATCGGCTCGCCTGTACATTCATACGTCATACGTTGCACCACACTGACATGCTTATTTCTGCCTACCACGGTCTGTAGGCTACAAGCCCTGAGTGATTCGTTTTGTAATTACCTGTGTAGCGCCACAGGTGCTCGGGCTCGCGCTACATACATTCAGGGGGTCATGGTCATTAGTTTCATGCGTTTGTTTCTATAGCAGCACCATACACTTAGTTCTTGCGGGTGGGCGGGGTTGTCGGATCGGTCGTGTTGGTTGACGCATTGGTTGTTTTTCCGCAGATTTGAACATGTCTCACGTGTCGGAGAGCGAGGATCTGGCATTTATCCCAGCTACACCGGTTAGGGGCTCGGAGCATGGCAGTTCTCCGTCCTTGAGGAATTGGACTATTCCCAGGCTTATGGCCGAGCTCCGTTCCAGGGGTATTCCTTTCACAGCCTCGGCCAGGAAAGCAGAGTTGTTCAGGCTCCTCTTTCCGGTTCAGTCCCTGCCACAGCCATCTACCAGCACGGAGCAGGCGTCCGTGCTCACCGCCCTGACTCAGATCCACACAGTATTGAATACCTTGTCGTCATCAGTGCAGTTGTTACAGGACAGGATGGATGCATTGGAGGCCCGGGCCGGGCGGTGCGCTGGTCCCAGCGGTGGCCTCAGTCTTGCCGCCAGCAGCGGTTCCTGCCGCTGTCATTGGTGGGCCGTCTCCTCTGGCTGTTCCCTCAGTTTCGGGTACGGTTCCGGCCATTTCCCCGGCCCACTTCATCCCGGCCAACCTCAGGAAGGATATCCTGGAGGGCAAGGACGTTAATTTGGCCTCGCTCCTCATAGCGTCACAAGACGTTGTGGAGAACAAGGCGTATGCCTGCGGGGAGGTCTCGGTGGTCCTACGGACCCGGGATCCCAGGCTAAATCGCAAGCTCAGCATTGCCGAGTTTGTCCTGGCCTTCGGGATATTTAGGGACATTATATGTAGTATTAGTCCTGCCAGGAGGGAGGAGCTGGATCTTTATTTACATAAAGTCGTGGATCTGGCGCACAAGTATGGCGGCAGTTCATTTTATGATTATCACAGATCCTTCTCCGCCAAAGTGGCAGCCATATGGGCGCAGTTTCAGGTGGTGTCTTGCTGGAGCATCATGGATACGGAGCTGTTTTGCAGGCATTTTGCAAGCCAGAAGTCACCCACATGTGCCACCTGTCAATCTGCCGCCCATACCGCCAACTGGTGTCCAAATGTGGATAATTTGGGGGCGGGTGGGGCCAGCAGGCCTGGGTCTGGCGGGTCGTCATCGGGGCCGTCGGGCCTGGTGGACAAACTTGGCAGGCCTATCCATGTTTTGGGGAAGTCGCAGCTATGCAACAATTTTAATTACTCATCCTGCAATTACAATCAGTGTAGGTTGTTGCATGTCTGCGCCAATTGTTTTAGGGCGCACCCCAAAACGGCCTGCCCGGTCAAGCCCTCCGGGGCATCCTGACTAAGCCAGGTGAACATCCCCCGCTTGGACTTCTGGCTGGCTCAGCACCCTTCCCCGGCGCTCAGGCGGTTTCTGGTAGAGGGGTTTGAGGAGGGGTTCCACACGGGCCTTATCACCCTTCCATCCCAATCGCATGAGTGTGGTAATTTACTGTCGGCCACCACCAACCCGGAGGTAGTGGATGAGTTGTTAAGGGTTGAGTTGGCCAAAGGCTTTGTCATTGGCCCGTTTGCATCCCCACCGTTTGTCATGTGGAGAGTGAGTCCTGTTGGGGTGGTGAAAGGGAAGTTTTCCAATAAATTTCGTTTGGTGTACGATCTGTCTGCGCCTCATTCATCGCCGGTGCCCAGTTTAAACTCCCTCGTTCCGTCTGAGGAGTTTGGACTGAAGTATGCTTCCGTCGACACTGCCATTCAGATGATATTGCAGGTAGGCGTAGGGGCTTGGTTATCTAAGGCGGATATTGCCGACGCCTTCAAGCTCCTCCCTATATTGCCGTCTCTGTGGCAGTGGTACGGCATCAAATGGCGGGAGGACTTCTTCTTTGCAACCAAGCTGACATTTGGATCCAAGAGTAGCCCGTGGCTTTTTGACACTTTTGCCTCGACACTAGAGTGGATTTTAGCTCAACGGTTGGGGTGTGGCGGAGTCATCCACTACCTGGATGATTTTTTACTGGTAGAAAGCCCAGCTCGGGCTCCCAGGGATCTCGCTACACTCACCGAGCTGTTCAGGGATCTGAATGTCCCCTTGGCCACCCACAAGGTGGAGGGTCCTGCTACCACAGTTACCTTCCTGGGGATCACGTTGGACACAGTACTGATGGTTGCTAGCTTGCCACAGGACAAGCTGGTCAGGATCCGCGGGGTTATCCATGGTGTGGTTAGGTCCCCAGTGTGTTCCAAGAGGGAGTTGCAGTCCCTCTTGGGCACGCTGAATTTCGCCATGCGCATTATCCCGCAGGGTAGGGCATTTGTTTCACGCTTGCTGGCGCTTCTGCCGCTCTTCCAAGAAGCAGACGCTAGAGTGCGGTTGGAAGCCGATGCCAGGGCGGATCTACTCATGTGGGATGTGTTCTTACGGGACTGGAATGGGGTGTCCCTGTTTATCCGGCTCCCCACGCCAGCGTCTCCCAGGGTGTTTTCCGATGCCGCTGCCTCGGTGGGTTTCTCGGCCATTTTTGGGCGGCAGTGGCTCGCTGGGCCCTGGCCTCCGGAGGTGGCGGATATTCCGGGGTTTTCCCGGACATCTGCGTTATTCGAGATTATCCCTGTTGTGGCAGCGGCATATACTTGGGGCCCCTTGTGGTCTGGGCATACGGTGGTGTTCTTCACCGACAATGCCGCCACGGCAGCAATCATTAACAAGGGGAGGTCTGGTTCCCTCACGATTATGGCCTTCATGCGCAGGTTGACATGGTTAGGTCTTAGGTTTAATTTCCATTTTCAAGGGGAGTTCATTAGGGGTGTGGATAATGGGGCGGCAGATGCTTTGTCCAGAGCTGATCTCC
Source organism: Rana kukunoris (assembly GCA_029574335.1). NCBI lineage: Eukaryota > Metazoa > Chordata > Amphibia > Anura > Ranidae > Rana > Rana kukunoris. The sequence continues at coordinate 49,437 of JAJQKJ010001576.1, forward strand.
CTCGTTTCTTCCAGCAGCATCCAGAGGCGGATCGGAGGGGCGTTCCTGTACCACCATTTGCCCAGCTGAGGTTGGACTAGGATCCCTAGGGGCTCGTGCAGCTGACCTTATTCACTGTTCATTGGCTGGTAACACGCGCAGGGCTTATGACACAGCGTGGAGGTGTTTTGGTGTTTTCACGTCCCGTTACCCCAATAGCGGGGGGGATAATATCAGTTATATCTTGGCTTTCATGGCTTATTGCCATGATAATTTAGGTTTGGCCCACGGCACCATTAAGGTGTATCTAGCTGGCATTCAGCATCATTTTTCCCTGGCACGGCCGGGGGCACCGTCCATTTTTGCGGCTTATCCTGTCAGAGCCATGCTCAGGGGTATTCAAAAGGTGCAGGGAAGACCGGTGGTGACTCGTTTGCCAATTTCCGGGGCTATGATACGGGGATTGGCAGACTTGCTCGCCCTGGCGCCATTTGGTGTAGGGCCCAGCCTGATTCTGGAAGCGGCGGTGTTCCTCTGCTTCTTCGGTTTTCTCAGACCAGGGGAGGTGGTTAGATCCGGGAGCCATTCCCCGTTTTTACGCAGGGGGGATCTTACCAGGTGGCATGATCATTTTGCCTTGCAATTACCCAACAACAAGACCCGGCAGGTGGGGCAAGGATTCGTGGTCCAGTTTTACAGCACCAATATGGCTTGGTGTCCAGTGAAGGTATTGGATCGGCTCGTGGGTTCATGGTCCACGGTATCTCCTGAGAGCCCCTTGCTTCCCTTCCCTACTTTGGCCCTCTCCTCGTCCCAGTTCATTTCCCACGTAAGAATCCTGATTGGTAGGTTGGGGTTCAACCCCAGCGGGTTTTCAGGGCATTCATTCAGGATTGGTGCAGCGTCCGCAGCTTCTAGGCAGGGGGTCCCGGCTCATGTTATTAAGTACATGGGCCGCTGGCGATCTGCGTGTTTTCAGCAGTATATCCCGTATCCCCACGCAGAGGTCAGGCAGGCTTTTTCTGTGTTATTGGTTTAAGTGTGTTTTTTCCCTGGCATGTGCATTAAACTATTACTATACCTAAAGTGGTGTCTTTTTGCCCTCTTTTAGGTGTACCTACACGGGCGACCACGGCACACCTCAGGTCGCCAGGGTTAGGGTGGGGGCGCTGGTTACTATCCAGGGGCAGGCTCTGAGCACAAGTGTAAGGCTAGCCATTGGCTTGCCTGGGTTTGTGGGAGGAGCGTGGGGCTTCTTATGCCTCCCCTCTTCTCCCAGCAGGCGTCGGCTCGATTTCCGGGTGCCCACCCACCCGGCCCACATTTTAACCACTTCTTCATAGGGTATGCCCTCTTTTAGGTGTACCTACACGGGCGACCACGGCACACCTCAGGTCGCCAGGGTTAGGGTGGGGGCGCTGGTTACTATCCAGGGGCAGGCTCTGAGCACAAAATATATATAATGTTTGGCGGATCCAAGTAATTTTCTAGCAAAAAATATTGCTTTTTAACTTAAACAAGTGTTGGACTTTAAGGGCCAGATTCAGGTAGATGAGAGCATCTTTGCTCCAGAGTAACGCTTCTCATTTACGTTACTCTGAAGACCCTTTCAGCGCAAGTCCTGTAATTCACATAGCAGTTGCGCGTAAACTTGCGCCAGAGTAACGATAATGCGCTGGCGTAACCCGACGCAAGTGGAAGTGGGTGTGATCATATGTAAATGATGGGCGGAGCCCAGCGCAGAGGCTTACGTTCAGCGCATCAACCACGGAGCATGCGCAGTGAGTGCGGCTCCACTCGCCCCCTTTGTGTGCATGCTCACAACTTCCGTCGGCACCACTTCACGGGAAACGTCAGCGCAATGCCTTCCGTTGGGCGTTTAAATGCGCCCGTAGAAGCGCCATTTCGGCACTAAAGTATATCCTGCTCCCCCTCCCCGCAGTGATGTTACTTTTGTTTTGAGATGGCTGCTCCCGTTCCCCGCAAACACACAGGAGAAAGCTGAACTTTAATGGCCAGGAGCTGTCAGCCGTCATCTCGGCTATGGAGACCTATGATGTCTTCCTCCATGGCTGTAAAATTTGACAGACAAGCATGGACAGAGGTGTTGTCCTGCAAGTGGGGGTGCTCAGCTAGCTCTTATCGTCGGTAACGCTGCTGTAGCTGCTCTCCTGCTGACCTGTGGCCATCTGGAGTAAAGATAAAGCAGCCTTTTGTAGAAATAACTTTGCGCCGGACGGACGAGATACGCGCGGCGCATGTAGCCAGCGTATGGTGCTAATCCGTTCGTGAATTGGGAAAAATCCCTCATTTGCATATTTGCAGGGGAAATCAATAGGCGCGACTGATGCGCCCAACGAAATTAAGCGCTGACGATACTCTGGCGTCGGAACGTTCCGCCAGTCGCAAATGACCCGTTATTGGGCGCATCTAGTTTGGTGGGTACGGGCACATAGAAACGACGGCGCATCATCACAGTTACGCGGCGCATATCGAAATACTCCAGCGCAAGTGTTCCTGAATCTGGCCCTAAGTGGTTACATTTGTTGCATTTACACACAGAAGTTTGATCTAAAAAGGAAGTTGGTTACAATGTTTCATGTTGTTTACAAACTTGGCAGACAGTCGGATATTTTCTTTACACACAGAAGTTTATCCCTTTGATATAAGAAGAAAGCGTTAGTTACAATGTTTCCTGCTAAGAACTTGGCAGACTGTCCAGATATTTTCTTTTGACAGCTGAAAGTCTCTCCACTTGTTATATGAAAGAATCAGCAAACTCTGCATTGAAGATGTCAGGGGGGTTGAATCAAGATCACAATTTTAACGATTAATTGTGCAGCTCTAGCACGGTACTGTATTTGCGCAGCAATTTTTCAAACGTGTTTTTTTTGGAAATAAACTGTTTCACACATTAAAAAAACACTAAAGTTAGCACGATTTTTTTTTTTTTTTGGTATCCTAAGCGATGCTTTAAACATTTTTTAGGTTAGATGTTTAGAGTTACAGAGGAAGTCTAGTGCTAGAATTATTGCTCTCGCTCGAATGATCGCGACGTATGTAACCTGTGTGTATCTGGCTCTGATACTAGCCAGTGCCTTCCCAGCTACTGGCTGGTGTCTCTCCCCAGCCTGTCCCCCCCCCCCCCCCACACACCCTCTCACCTGCTGACCTGTAGATGGGGGAATCACTCCTGTAGTGTTATTGTGTCCTGCCAGTGAGTACAATGATCAGTGTTGCTATCTATAGCCGGCAGCACTGATTGTTTTTGGAAAAACAGGCTGGTTGTACTCAAGTCGATTAATAGATTGTGCCCACTGTCATACTCTCCACACTCCTCTTCTGTACATACTTCCCACTGTCGCACCCTCCACACTCCTCTCCTATACATAGTGCCCACTATCATACCATCCCCATTCCTCTCTTGTACATACTGCCCACTGTCATACCCTTCACACTCCTCTCCTGTACATACTGCCCCATCATACCCTCCACACTTCTCTCTGGTACATACTACCCTCTGTCATACCCCCACACTCCTCCTGTACATACTGCCCACTGTCATACTCTTCACACTCCTCTCCTGTACAAACTGCCCACTGTCATACCCTTCACACTCCTCTCCTGTACATAGTACCTGCTGTCATACACTTCTCTCCTGTACATACTGCTCACTGTCATACCCTCCACACTCCTCTCCTGTACATAGTGCCCACTGTCATACCCTTCACACTCCTCCTGTACATACTGCCCACTGTCATACCCTCCAAATTCCTCTCCTGTACATACTGCCCACTGTCATACCCTTCACACTCCTCTCCTGTACATAGTACCTGCTGTCATACACTTCTCTCCTGTACATACTGCTCACTGTCATACCCTCCACACTCCTCTCCTGTACATACTGCCCACTGTTATACCCTCCACACTCCTCTCCTATACATAGTGCCCACTATCAAACCGTCCACACTCCTCTCCTGTACATAGTGCCCACTGTCATACCCTCCACACTCCTCTCCTATACATAGTGCCCACTATCATACCATCCACACTCCTCTCCTATACATAGTGCCCACTGTCATACCCTCCACACTCCTCTCCTGGACATGGTGCCTGCTGTCATACACTTCTCTCCTGTACATGATGCCCACTGTCATACCCTCCACACTTCTCTCCTGTACATTGTGCTTTTTGCCGTACCCTTTGCACTCTTCTCCTGTACATAGTGCCCAATGTTAGACCCTCCACATTCCTCTCACTCACCTGCACATACTTCCCACTTATATACCGTCCGTACTCCTCCCCTATGTCGCTTACCCACAAAAACAGTTCTTTATAATGATACTGAATACCCTGAATGTTACCAGCTCTAGAATGGACACACTTGTTAGTTCAACTAAAGGAAATCTCAGTTCTCATATTTGTTCTGTCCCATTATTAGAACTTATTTAATGTTGTGATTACTACGGTGATGTACAGAGGAACATCGGGGATCTCAGCTACTTTCCTGATATTACTACTTTTTAGAGGCCCTGGGGTAGGTTATGCCACAATGTACAAGTATGCACAGCATATTAGCACATTAGGGTACACTTACATTTTCAGACTGGGCCCTCCATTGCTGCGCTGTGATTCCCACGCATTTATTTATTATTTATAAAAGGCCCCACCAAAATCCTCAGCACCAGGCCCATGATGTTCTTAATCTGGCCCTGGGCTTGTCTCCTGCCCTCCATATTTGTCTCCCACCCTCTTCACCCTTAGTAAGGTCCTCTCCTGCCATTCAACCCTTAATAGGGATGTCTCCCGCCCTCTCCACCCTTAGTAGGCTTGTCTCCTGCCCTCTCCACCCTTAGTAGGCTTGTCTCCTGCCCTCTCCACCCTTAGTAGGCTTGTCTCCCGCCCTCTCCACCCTTAATAGGCTTGTCTCCCGCCCTCTCCACCCTTAGTAGGCTTGTCTCCTGTCCTCTCCACCCTTAGTAGGCTTGTCTCCTGTCCTCTCCACCCTTAGTAGGCTTGTCTCCCGCCCTCTCCACAATTAGTAGGCTTGTCTCCCGCCCTCTCCACCCTTAGTAGGCTTGTCTCCCACCCTCTCCACCCTAAGTAAGGTCCTCTCCTGCCATTCAACCCTTAATAGGGATGTCTCCCGCCCTCTCCACAATTAGTAGGCTTGTCTCCTGCCCTCTCCACCCTTAGTAGGCTTGTCTCCTGCCCTCTCCACCCTTAATAGGCTTGTCTCCCGCCCTCTCCACCCTTAGTAGGCTTGTCTCCTGTCCTCTCCATCCTTAGTAGGCTTGTCTCCTGCCCTCTCCACCCTTAGTAGGCTTGTCTCCCGCCCTCTCCACCCTTAGTAGGCTTGTCTCCCGCCCTCTCCACCCTTAGTAGGCTTGTCTCCTGTCCTCTCCACCCTTAGTAGGCTTGTCTCCCGCCCTCTCCACCCTTAGTAGGCTTGTCTCCTGCCCTCTCCACCCTTAGTAAGGTCCTCTCCTGCCATTCAACCCTTAATAGGGATGTCTCCCGCCCTCTCCACCCTTAGTAGGCTTGTCTCCTGCCCTCTCCACCCTTAGTAGGCTTGTCTCCCGCCCTCTCCACCCTTAATAGGCTTGTCTCCCGCCCTCTCCACCCTTAGTAGGCTTGTCTCCTGTCCTCTCCACCCTTAGTAGGCTTGTCTCCTGTCCTCTCCACCCTTAGTAGGCTTGTCTCCTGTCCTCTCCACCCTTAGTAGGCTTGTCTCCCGCCCTCTCCACAATTAGTAGGCTTGTCTCCCGCCCTCTCCACCCTTAGTAGGCTTGTCTCCCACCCTCTCCACCCTAAGTAAGGTCCTCTCCTGCCATTCAACCCTTAATAGGGATGTCTCCCGCCCTCTCCACAATTAGTAGGCTTGTCTCCTGCCCTCTCCACCCTTAGTAGGCTTGTCTCCTGCCCTCTCCACCCTTAATAGGCTTGTCTCCCGCCCTCTCCACCCTTAGTAGGCTTGTCTCCTGTCCTCTCCATCCTTAGTAGGCTTGTCTCCTGCCCTCTCCACCCTTAGTAGGCTTGTCTCCCGCCCTCTCCACCCTTAGTAGGCTTGTCTCCCGCCCTCTCCACCCTTAGTAGGCTTGTCTCCTGTCCTCTCCACCCTTAGTAGGCTTGTCTCCCGCCCTCTCCACCCTTAGTAGGCTTGTCTCCTGCCCTCTCCACCCTTAGTAAGGTCCTCTCCTGCCATTCAACCCTTAATAGGGATGTCTCCCGCCCTCTCCACCCTTAGTAGGCTTGTCTCCTGCCCTCTCCACCCTTAGTAGGCTTGTCTCCCGCCCTCTCCACCCTTAATAGGCTTGTCTCCCGCCCTCTCCACCCTTAGTAGGCTTGTCTCCTGTCCTCTCCACCCTTAGTAGGCTTGTCTCCTGTCCTCTCCACCCTTAGTAGGCTTGTCTCCTGTCCTCTCCACCCTTAGTAGGCTTGTCTCCCGCCCTCTCCACAATTAGTAGGCTTGTCTCCCGCCCTCTCCACCCTTAGTAGGCTTGTCTCCCACCCTCTCCACCCTAAGTAAGGTCCTCTCCTGCCATTCAACCCTTAATAGGGATGTCTCCCGCCCTCTCCACAATTAGTAGGCTTGTCTCCTGCCCTCTCCACCCTTAGTAGGCTTGTCTCCTGCCCTCTCCACCCTTAATAGGCTTGTCTCCCGCCCTCTCCACCCTTAGTAGGCTTGTCTCCTGTCCTCTCCATCCTTAGTAGGCTTGTCTCCTGCCCTCTCCACCCTTAGTAGGCTTGTCTCCCGCCCTCTCCACCCTTAGTAGGCTTGTCTCCCGCCCTCTCCACCCTTAGTAGGCTTGTCTCCTGTCCTCTCCACCCTTAGTAGGCTTGTCTCCCGCCCTCTCCACCCTTAGTAGGCTTGTCTCCTGCCCTCTCCACCCTTAGTAGGCTTGTCTCCCGCCCTCTCCACCCTTAGTAGGCTTGTCTCCCGCCCTCTCCACCCTTAATAGGGTTGTCTTCTGCCATCTCCATCCTTAGTAGGCTTGTCTCCTGTCCTCTCCACCCTTAGTAGGCTTGTCTCCTGTCCTCTCCACCCTTAGTAGGCTTGTCTCCCGCCCTCTTCACAATTAGTAGGCTTGTCTCCCGCCCTCTCCACCCTTAGTAGGCTTGTCTCCCACCCTCTCCACCCTAAGTAAGGTCCTCTCCTGCCATTCAACCCTTAATAGGGATGTCTCCCGCCCTCTCCACAATTAGTAGGCTTGTCTCCTGCCCTCTCCACCCTTAGTAGGCTTGTCTCCTGCCCTCTCCACCCTTAATAGGCTTGTCTCCCGCCCTCTCCACCCTTAGTAGACTTGTCTCCTGCCCTCTCCATCCTTAGTAGGCTTGTCTCCCGCCCTCTCCACCCTTAGTAGGCTTGTCTCCTGTCCTCTCCATCCTTAGTAGGCTTGTCTCCTGCCCTCTCCACCCTTAGTAGGCTTGTCTCCCGCCCTCTCCACCCTTAGTAGGCTTGTCTCCCGCCCTCTCCACCCTTAGTAGGCTTGTCTCCTGTCCTCTCCACCCTTAGTAGGCTTGTCTCCCGCCCTCTCCACCCTTAGTAGGCTTGTCTCCTGCCCTCTCCACCCTTAGTAGGCTTGTCTCCCGCCCTCTCCACAATTAGTAGACTTGTCTCCCGCCCTCTCCACCCTTAGTAGGCTTGTCTCCTGCCCTCTCCACCCTTAGTAGGCTTGTCTCCCGCCCTCTCCACCCTTAGTAGGCTTGTCTCCCGCCCTCTCCACCCTTAATAGGGTTGTCTTCTGCCATCTCCATCCTTAGTAGGCTTGTCTCCTGTCCTCTCAACCCTTAGTAGGGCCGACTCCCACCCTTAGTAGGGTCCACTCCTGCCCATTCAACTCTTAATAGGGCAGTCTCCTGCCCTCTCCACCCTTAGTAGGGTTGTCTTCTGCCCTCTCCATCCTTAGTAGACTTGTCTCCTGCCCTCTCCAACCTTAGTAGGCTTGTCTCCTGCCCTCTCCATCCTTAGTAGGCTTGTCTCCTGTCCTCTCCACCCTTAGTAGACTTGTCTCCTGCCCTCTCCACCCTTAGTAGGCTTGTCTCCTGCCCTCTCCATCCTTAGTAGGCTTGTCTCCTGCCCTCTCCATCCTTAGTAGGCTTGTCTCCTGTCCTCTCCACCCTTAGTAGGCTTGTCTCCTGCCCTCTCCATCCTTAGTAGGCTTGTCTCCCGCCCTCTCCACCCTTAGTAGGCTTGTCTCCTGCCCTCTCCACCCTTAGTAGGCTTGTCTCCCGCCCTCTCCACCCTTAGTAGGCTTGTCTCCTGTCCTCTCAACCCTTAGTAGGGCCGTCTCCCGCCCTCTCCACCCTTAATAGGGTTGTCTTCTGCCATCTCCATCCTTAGTAGGCTTGTCTCCTGTCCTCTCAACCTTTAGTAGTGCCGACTCCCACCCTCTCCACCCTTAGTAGGGTCCACTCCTGCCCATTCAACCCCTAATAGGGCTGCCTCCTGCCCTCTCCATCCTTAGTAGGCTTGTCTCCTGCCCTCTCCACAATTAGTAGGCTTGTCTCCCGCCCTCTCCACCCTTAGTAGGCTTGTCTCCTGCCCTCTCCACCCTTAATAGGGTTGTCTTCTGCCATCTCCACCCTTAATAGGCTTGTCTCCTGCCCTCTCCACAATTAGTAGGCTTGTCTCCCGCCCTCTCCACCCTTAATAGGGTTGTCTTCTGCCATCTCCACCCTTAATAGGCTTGTCTCCTGCCCTCTCCACCCTTAGTAGGCTTGTCTCCCGCCCTCTCCACCCTTAGTAGGCTTGTCTCCTGTCCTCTCCACCCTTAGTAGGCTTGTCTCCTGTCCTCTCCACCCTTAGTAGGTTTGTCTCCCGCCCTCTCCACCCTTAATAGGGTTGTCTTCTGCCATCTCCACCCTTAGTAGGCTTGTCTCCTGTCCTCTCCACCCTTAGTAGGTTTGTCTCCTGCCCTCTCCACCCTTAATAGGGTTGTCTTCTGCCATCTCCACCCTTAATAGGCTTGTCTCCTGCCCTCTCCACCCTTAGTAGGCTTGTCTCCCGCCCTCTCCACAATTAGTAGACTTGTCTCCCGCCCTCTCCACCCTTAGTAGGCTTGTCTCCCGCCCTCTCCACCCTTAGTAGACTTGTCTCCTGTCCTCTCCACCCTTAGTAGACTTGTCTCCTGCCCTCTCCACCCTTAGTAGGCTTGTCTCCTGCCCTCTCCATCCTTAGTAGGCTTGTCTCCTGTCCTCTCCACCCTTAGTAGGCTTGTCTCCTGCCCTCTCCACCCTTAGTAGGCTTGTCTCCTGCCCTCTCCATCCTTAGTAGGCTTGTCTCCCGCCCTCTCCACCCTTAGTAGGCTTGTCTCCTGCCCTCTCCACCCTTAGTAGGCTTGTCTCCCGCCCTCTCCACCCTTAGTAGGCTTGTCTCCTGCCCTCTCCATCCTTAGTAGGCTTGTCTCCCGCCCTCTCCACCCTTAGTAGGCTTGTCTCCTGCCCTCTCCACCCTTAGTAGGCTTGTCTCCTGCCCTCTCCACCCTTAGTAGGCTTGTCTCCCGCCCTCTCCACCCTTAGTAGGCTTGTCTCCTGTCCTCTCAACCCTTAGTAGGGCCGTCTCCCGCCCTCTCCACCCTTAATAGGGTTGTCTTCTGCCATCTCCATCCTTAGTAGGCTTGTCTCCTGTCCTCTCAACCTTTAGTAGTGCCGACTCCCACCCTCTCCACCCTTAGTAGGGTCCACTCCTGCCCATTCAACCCCTAATAGGGCTGTCTCCTGCCCTCTCCATCCTTAGTAGGCTTGTCTCCTGCCCTCTCCAACCTTAGTAGACTTGTCTCCTGCCCTCTCCATCCTTAGTAGGCTTGTCTCCCGCCCTCTCCACCCTTAGTAGGCTTGTCTCCTGTCCTCTCCATCCTTAGTAGGCTTGTCTCCTGCCCTCTCCACCCTTAGTAGGCTTGTCTCCCGCCCTCTCCACCCTTAGTAGGCTTGTCTCCCGCCCTCTCCACCCTTAGTAGGCTTGTCTCCTGTCCTCTCCACCCTTAGTAGGCTTGTCTCCCGCCCTCTCCACCCTTAGTAGGCTTGTCTCCTGCCCTCTCCACCCTTAGTAGGCTTGTCTCCCGCCCTCTCCACAATTAGTAGACTTGTCTCCCGCCCTCTCCACCCTTAGTAGGCTTGTCTCCTGCCCTCTCCACCCTTAGTAGGCTTGTCTCCCGCCCTCTCCACCCTTAGTAGGCTTGTCTCCCGCCCTCTCCACCCTTAATAGGGTTGTCTTCTGCCATCTCCATCCTTAGTAGGCTTGTCTCCTGTCCTCTCAACCCTTAGTAGGGCCGACTCCCACCCTTAGTAGGGTCCACTCCTGCCCATTCAACTCTTAATAGGGCAGTCTCCTGCCCTCTCCACCCTTAGTAGGGTTGTCTTCTGCCCTCTCCATCCTTAGTAGACTTGTCTCCTGCCCTCTCCAACCTTAGTAGGCTTGTCTCCTGCCCTCTCCATCCTTAGTAGGCTTGTCTCCTGTCCTCTCCACCCTTAGTAGACTTGTCTCCTGCCCTCTCCACCCTTAGTAGGCTTGTCTCCTGCCCTCTCCATCCTTAGTAGGCTTGTCTCCTGTCCTCTCCACCCTTAGTAGGCTTGTCTCCTGCCCTCTCCATCCTTAGTAGGCTTGTCTCCCGCCCTCTCCACCCTTAGTAGGCTTGTCTCCTGCCCTCTCCACCCTTAGTAGGCTTGTCTCCCGCCCTCTCCACCCTTAGTAGGCTTGTCTCCTGTCCTCTCAACCCTTAGTAGGGCCGTCTCCCGCCCTCTCCACCCTTAATAGGGTTGTCTTCTGCCATCTCCATCCTTAGTAGGCTTGTCTCCTGTCCTCTCAACCTTTAGTAGTGCCGACTCCCACCCTCTCCACCCTTAGTAGGGTCCACTCCTGCCCATTCAACCCCTAATAGGGCTGTCTCCTGCCCTCTCCATCCTTAGTAGGCTTGTCTCCTGCCCTCTCCAACCTTAGTAGACTTGTCTCCTGCCCTCTCCATCCTTAGTAGGCTTCTCTCCTGCCCTCTCCATCCTTAGTAGGCTTGTGTCCCGCCCTCTCTATCCTTTGTAGGCTTGTCTCCCACCCTCTCCACCCTTAGTAGGCTTGTCTCCTGTCCTCTCCACCCTTAGTAGACTTGTCTCCTGCCCTCTCCAACCTTAGTAGGCTTGTCTCCTGCCCTCTCCATCCTTAGTAGGCCTGTCTCCTGTCCTCTCCACCCTTAGTAGGCTTGTCTCCTGCCCTCTCCACCCTTGGTAGGGCCGTCTCCCGCTTGCCTGTCCGTGATTGGGGGAGAGGAAAATCCCAAAACTTAAAGAAAAAAGCCATTTCACAACTCCACCCAAACAGAACTTTGTCATGTAGGAGTGGAGTGACATGTCAGTTTGGTACCTGAGTGTGCCCAGGGGCCCGGCGCTGTCCGTGTTACTCGATTCCTTCCTCTTATTCTTCCAGGCGGTGACCAGGAGGTCGGTCTGGGAGACGCTGTTAAATCGAGTCTTGTAGCTCCTGAAAAACACATATTAGAGACACATTCATCCCTGGGGGGCCTACAATGCTGTCATCATAGAGAATATCGTCCCTGGGGGGCCTACAATGCTGTCATTATAGAGAATATCATCCCTGGGGGGTCTACAATGCTGTCATCATAGAGATTATCATTACTGGGGGGGGGTCTACAATGCTGTCATTATAGAGATTATCATCCCTGGGGGGTCTACAATGCTGTCATTATAGAGATTATCATTACTGGGGGGGGGGGGGGTCTACAATGCTGTCATTATAGAGATTATCATCCCTGGGGGGTCTACAATGCTGTCATTATAGAGATTATCATCCCTGGGGGGTCTACAATGCTGTCATCATAGAGATTATCATCCCTGGGGGGTCTACAATGCTGTCATCATAGAGAGTATCATCCCTGGGGGGTCTACAATGCTGTCATCATAGAGATTATCATCCCTGGGGGGTCTACAATGCTGTCATCATAGAGATTATCATCCCTGGGGGGTCCAGATTGCCCTCACCACAGACTATTCTTCATGTATGACTATAGAGAATCCTCTGGGGGTGTGGTGATACCCAGCATTATGATGTCACCAGACCTTCTAGTGGAGGCCTTAATAGATGTTGGGGGGGGGGGCACAAAAACCTGAGCAGATTGGGGGGGGGGTCCATAAGTGTCAGTAGAACCTCACCAGCCAGATTGCCTTTGTTGGGGTTTCCACTTTCACCCCAATAATCTGGAGGCCTCTGACTGGTTGACATTTTCCTCCAGAGCTTCATATTAAACATGTGCCCCCCTCCCCCTCCCCCTCCCCCCAATGGCATTGAACAATCCCGGCGACGTCTTCGTGTTTCTGAACCAACGTGACGAATGTGAGAAGATTTTACACAACCAGACGCTAAAATTAATCTGAAGCCTTTCCTTCCTGGACTTCCTGCTTCCTGAATGAGAATTATTAATGATCCGCAAGGAGAGTCCCAACAATCCCGCAGTGATATAGTGAGAGGGCGAGAGATATGAGAGAAAGAGAGGAGGGGGAGAAAAAGAAGAGGAGGGGGGGGGGGGAAGAGGAGAAAGAGAGGAGGGGGGAGAAGAGAGGAGGGGGGAGGAAAGAACGAGAGAAGAAAGGGGGAAGAGAAACAGAACAGAGGAGGGGAGAGGAGAAAGAGAAGAGAGGAGGGGGAGAGGAGAAAGAGAAGAGAGGAGGGGGAGAGGAGAAAGAGAAGAGAAGAGGGGGAGAGGAGAAAGAGAAGAGAGGAGGGGGAGAGGAGAAAGAGAGAAGAGAGGAGGGGGAGAGGAGAAAGAGAAGAGAAGAGGGGGAGAGGAGAAAGAGAAGAGAGGAGGGAGAGAGGAGAAAGAGAGAAGAGAGGAGGGGGAGAAAAGAAAGAGAGAAGAAAGGGGGAAAAGAAACAGAACAGAGGAGGGGAGAGGAGAAAGAGAGGAGCGGAGAGGAGAAAGAGAGAAAAAAGGGGGAAGAGAAAGAGAGGAGGGGGAGAAAAGAAAGAGAGAGAAGTAAGGGGGAAGAGAAACAGAACAGAGGAGGGGAGAAGAGAAAGACAGAAGAGAGGGGGGAAGAGAAAGAGAAGAGAGGAGGGGGAGAGGAGAAAGAGAGAAGAGGGGGAGAGGAGAAAGAGAGAAGGGGGAGAAGAGAGGAGGGAGAGAGGAGAAAGAGAGAAGAGAGGAGGGGAGGGAGACAGGAGAAAGAGAGGAAAAAGAGGAGGGGGAGAGGAGAAAGAGAGAAGAGAGGGGAAAGAGAAACAGAACTGAGGAGAAAGAGAGGAGGGGAGAGGAGAAATAGAGAAGAGAGGATAAAGAGAGAAGAGAGGAGGGGAGATGAGAAAGAGAGGAGAGAAAAAAAAGAGAGAAGAGAGGGGAAAGAGAAACAGAACAGGTGAGGGGAGAGGAGAAAGAGAGGAGGGGAGAGGAGAAAGAGAGGAGGGGAGAGGATAAAGAGAGAAGAGGGGGGAGAAGAGAGGAGGGGAGGGGGGAGAAAGAGAGAAGGGGGAGAAGAGAGGAGAGGAGGGAGACGAGAGAAAAGAGAAGGGAGAGAGGAGAAAGAGAGAGAAGGGGAGAGGAGAAAGAGAGAAGAGAGGAGGGGGAGAGGAGAAAAAAAAAGAGCGGAGGGGGAGAGGATAAAGAGTGAAGAGAGGAGGGGAGATGAGAAAGAGAGGAGGGGGGAGAAAAGAAAGAGAGAAGAGAGGGGAAAGAGAAACAGAACAGAGGACAAAGAGAGGAGGGGAGAGGAGAAATAGAGAAGAGAGGAGGGGGAGAGGATAAAGAGAGAAGAGAGGAGGGGAGATGAGAAAGAGAGGAGGGTTGAGAAAAGAAAGAGAGAAGAGAGGGGGAAGAGAAACAGAACAGAGGAGGGGAGAGGAGAAAGAGATGAGGGGAGAGGAGAAAGAGAGGAGGGGAGAGAAGAAAGAGAGGAGGGGGGAGGAGAAAGAGATAAAAGAGGAGGGGGAGAAAAGAAGAGAGGAGGGAGTCAAGAGAAAGAGAGAAAAGAGGAGGGAGAAGGGAGAGAGGAGAAAGAGAGAGGAGAAAGAGAGAAGAGAGGGGGGAGAATAGGGAGAAGAGAAGGAGGAGAAGTGATGGGGAGAGGACAGGGAAAGGAAGAGGAGGAGGAGAGGCGACAAGGAGAGGAGAGGGAGAAGAGAGGAAAAAGAGAGAGGAAAAGGGAGGGGAGAGGAGAGGAGAGGAGAGGAAGAAGAGATGACGGGTGAAAGGAGATAAGGAAGGGAAAGTCGTCTGACAATGGCATCGCCTCGGAGGAGGTTATTCACCACATGGACAGACTGGGCACCAGTATAGGAAGGCGATATTTAGGGCCGGCATTATGTGTAGTGGGGTGGAGAGCGCCCCCTAGAGGGGATATGGAGGAGAGACACTCACTTCTGCTGTTCTGGCTGCAGAGAGGACACGTTGGGAGACGTCATCTCCATCAACTCCTGGGCGAAGGTCTGCAAAGAGAGCGGTGAGAGACATTGTGAGATCGATGGATGAGATGCAGAACCATATCCAGTGTCACTCTCTCTATTATTATGTATATTATTGCAGTTTACTGTCTTTACTGTTCACTTGTCCCCCTATATACACGCACCATACTATATACTAATGCACTATACACTATATGGTTTGTATTTATACTGTATATTATTTGATGCTCTCCTGTCATACAAATAATGTCAATTTCCAATTAAATGGAAACTCTGCACTATGGATCCATAATCTGGCTGCTGCCTCCCCTCAGCTCTCCTACCAATAGGTAGAATGTGGTGAAATGGGGGTGTAGGTGGCGCTGCCAATTAATTATTTGCTGTGTGCAAACCGAAGAACCGGAAACCGCTCCTGTAATGGGAGGACCCGTGGGACCCAGAGGCTCTTGAAGGGTGTGGGGTACTCCTGTATCAGCTTCACCGATGACTCTTGTTTCTAGGGTCATCCTTTGTCCACTAGGGGCATAGGATGACTGAGAAATGATATCTCGGACTACATGAGATGTGACAGTATTGATAATTCACAATGTATTGCAGGATATCTTGAAATATTACAGGTGGTTGATTCTAAATCCAACCGGTCAATAGAAGAGTGACGCATTCAATGTGGACTATTAAGGTGTTTAATATCGTCTGCTACTGTCATGTAAATGAACCTTAGTCTGTCTCTCAAGAACCGTTCATTGTGTGATGCTAATTGACACTGTATTGTGTGAATTTCTATTGATGATAGATGTGTATTGTATAGCAGGTGAGAAGAGCCTATCTTGGAGTCACCTTGTCTAGGTAAATGATTAGTAATTATCTCATGTAGGTTATCTCGGAATCAGAATGTCTGTCTCCTAAAAAGATGTGTATTGAGCTCATTGTGTCATGTTGTGGGTGGAGTTAAGCCATTGTTCCTTGGGGTTTCTAACTGTATAAGAGCCTGAGTTTCCCATTAAAATGTCTATTCGTTTTGAACCAGAGAACAGAGCTGTGTGTCTCGTTTCTGGGGAATCCTATGGGTCGTGTTCGTCTGCTGGATTGTGGAGTGTCGATAAGCTGTCGTGGGTTGGTGGAATGGAATATCGTAAACTGCGTTAACCCCTGTCCCATTTGGGGTTCCGTTACAGCTCCTGATGACGGAACTCTGACAAAACGTGCAGGGAAGGGCTTTGGAGTGTCATTGCCTCACTTCCAGTTCTTCGGTCCATGGAGCGCAGGGCATCCTGGACACACTGAGAATGACATGCATTTGAATTCCTTTACTAATGTAAGTGTGTTTTTGGCTTATAAATAAAACTTTAAGTGGACGGACTTACACTCTGGGGCTTGTCTTTGTCCATCGATCCCCATGTGAGCATAGCCATGACCTTCACAGTGAGGAGGTGGAGGAGAAAGTAAAGTACCATACAAGGGAACTGGAATATCGCATTACGGTGCCCACTAGCTCCTGCAGGGGGTCTCGCCATCTGGTGAGTGCGGTTTAAAAGGGGGCGGAGCACGAGTGACCTCACCTGTTCAACTGCCAGTTATAGTACTCACCATTATCTCAGCACCAATGGAATGGATTGTCACATGAGAGTGCGGGATTATAAGGTTGACACATATTTTGAGGTTTTGTGGAGAGCGACGCCTTTTATTGATTCATTGGCATTAATTGGCAGCGCCACCTACACCACCCCTATTTCACCACTCACTTTAATGACAATTTCTAGACATCAGAACACAGGGATATCCTCTCGGTACACTGGCTGACACCAATGGCATCACTAGGGGGGGCCAGAAGGGGCCCTGACCCCTCCTCCCAACATACTGTGTGCCCCCCCTAAATATGAAAGCTGGAGACGCCACTGGATGACACCTCTCTGGTGGCTGCAGGTTGGCTGTAGTATGGGCACTTACCTCACCATTCTCTGGAGGATCACCGTTGCCAAAGGTGCTGGTCACCACCAATACCAGAGTCTCATGCTCCAGGCTGACCGTGTCGTACTGGTCCATACAGATGACCTATAGAGAGATTTACAGAAAAGGGTATACCCCAGAATCCATGTCAGACTAATACAGCCCCCCCCCCCACCCATACCTCCCCCATACTGGAATATGAGTGGTGACACCTGGAGCTGGACAGCTTCAATTTCTACAGAATGATGTGTAACCCAATCAGATATCAGGCTTTTTTTCTCTCATTAAGGACTTCCCAGGTTTAAACCTGCTTTAAGGATCTGTTGGTGGTAACGGGCAATTCAGGCATCAGGAACATTCTTCCTGATGACCCTGAATTGTCCCATTATCAGCCCGGTGATGATTGGTTTGGGTGGATCTGGCCATCCTTTAGGTGGACCCTGGTTCTTGATACTGCTAGGAGGCTCCCTGAGAACTTAGGATGGACCCTAGTCGTTGGCAGCATTGGGGGGGGGGGGGGTCTGAAAGTTTTAGGTGGACCCTGGTTCTTGATACTGCTAGGAGGACCCATGAGAACTTAGGATGGACCCTTGTCCTTGGCAGCATTAAGTGGGGGGATCTGAGAGTTTTAGGTGGACCCTGGTTCTTGATACTGCTAGAAGGCCCTCTGAGGACCTTCAATGGACTCTAGTCCTTGGCAGAATTGGGGAGGGATCTAGTCTTTGGCAGCATTAAGTGAGGGGGGGGGGTCTGAGAGTCTTAGGTGGACCCTGGTCCTTGGCACTGTTAGGGAGGCAGGTTATGAGAGTCTTACATAGAGCCTGGTTCTTATCAATACTGGGAGGGGCCCTGAGAACCTTAGATGGACCCTGGTTTTTGGTACTGCTAGGAGGACCCCTGAGAACCTAGGATGGACCCTAGTCCTTGCCAGAATTAGGGGGGCGGATCTGAGAGTCTTAGGTGGACCCTGGTTCTTGGCACTGTTAGGGAGGCAGGTTATAAGAGCCTTACATAGACCCTGGTTCTTGTCAATACTGGGAGGAGCCCTGAGAACCTTAGATGGACCCTGGTTCTTGGTACTGCTAGGAGGGTTCTAAGAGCCATGGATGAACTCTGGTTCTTGGCACTGCTAGGAGGGCCCTGACAGCCTTCAATGAACCCTGGTTCTTGACAGTGCTAGGAGGGCCCCCAAGAGCCTTTATTGAAGCCTTATTGTTGACACTTCTAGGAGGGCCCCTACAATTCTCAGATGAACCCTAGTTCTTGGGACTGCTAGGAGGACCCCCTGAGAGCCTTACATAGACCCCGGTTCCTGCTACTACTAATAGGGCCCCTGAGAACCTTTGATAAACCTTGGTTCTTGGTACTGCTAGAAGGGCCCCTGAGAACCTTTGATAAACCTTGGTTCTTGGTACTGCTAGAAGGGCCCCTGAGAACATTAGATTGACCCTAGATCTTGGCACTGCTAGATGGATCCTAGGGTACTTTGTGGACTCTGATTCATGGCATTGCTCGGAGGACCTCTAAAATACATGGATAGACCCTGGTTCTTGGTACTGCTATAAGGGTCCCTGAGAGCCTGCTGAGGGGACCCCCAGAGAGCTGACTAGCTTAGAGCAGAAGACAAACCTCTGTCAGGTTTTAATTGCTGTCCAAGCTGGAATGACTTCCTTCCTCTTCCTGTTGTGTCTTTGCAGCAGGAAGTGGGGGCGGGATCTCCCCAATGGGGACGAAAGGACAATGACCCTTTAGGTAGAAACCCAGACCAAAAAAAAGCAATCAAAAAAGGCAAGAAAAGGTTTAGTCCAGAGTTTGACTTGATCTGCGTGCCTCATGAGCAATACCTCTTCCCCATCTCAGGAGGAGGGGGAGTCGGCCCCCCATGATTGAGAGCACCCCATTTCTCAGACACTTTCTGATGATTCTGGTGATTGAGTGATTCTGATTGGGAAGTTCCATTGTCCCAAATTTCTTAATAAAACCCTCCGACTGACACCCCCACCCCCCGGTCATCTCCATCCTCTTACCTTGGGGTCGAAGGCGTGAGCAAAGATGTTGCAGAGTTTGTGAGCGTAGGTCTCGGAGCGGCCGGTCTCGGTGGCATACAGGATGGTGGCCTTTACCCGGCGGGCCATGGCCTTCCCCATCAGCTTGGCAGAGAATTTCACAGCACTGAAAGGAAGTGGGAAGATCTCTGTATTGGCCCCGGGCTCATTGTGAAGGAAACATCATAATAACTGCTGAAACAAACCCCAGCGGAACCCCACCAGCCATAAAACACCATTTTGTATTCATTTAGATCTCATTAAAGGATACCCCTTAACCACTTAAGGACGGGGCCTCTTTCAGAGATTTGTTCATTACAAGTTAGAAATATTTTTTTTTGCTAGAAAATGACTTAGAAAAAACACTGTATAATGTTTGGGGATTCTAACACCATAAAGAATAAAATGGTGGTCGTTGCAATACTTTCTGTCACACCGTATTGGCGCTGCCGTCTTACAAGCGCACTTTTTTTAAAAAAAAATACACTCTTTTGAATTAAAAATTAAGACAGTAAAGTTCGCCCAATTTTTTTTTATACTGTGAAAGATAATGTTACGCCGAGTAATTTGATACCCAACGTGTCACGCTTCAAAATCTGCGCCCGCTCATGGAATGGCGACAAACATTTACCCTTAAAAATCTCCATAGGCGACGTTTTAAAATATTCTACAGGTTGCATGTTTGGAGTTACAGAGGTGGTCTTATACTCATACTTATGATAATGTATCATCTACTGTGTGACGCTCGGTGACAACAAGTCTGACCTGTAGTGAAATCCTGATTTATCATAACAATGCCCAGGAGGGGGCGGAGTCACATAAGCTGCTTTAAGATATCAGTTAATTAGCTCATGTTAATTTATGTTTCTGGTTACAGGTGTATTGTTAGAGTAATATGAGCAGGAGGGGGAAACCTCCTCTTCTACTGTATATAAGACTTGTATTTTGGTTCTAATAAACAGTCCATGTTCAGCAATCAAGCAAGTATCATCTTGCTTTGTGCTTGTGAGCCGTAGGAATATCTGATATCTATATTCAGACTGGGAGGAAGCGTTATTTGATGAAAGCACTCAAGCGGGGTGTGGGACGTTTCTTTACTGCATCCCTTCAAGCTGACTAGATGCAGACTTACAATAGAGGTTTCAACCACCAGCTACGGAGTCTGGCATTGGTTTGTGAATCACAAAGCTGACTGAACAGAAGTACACATTTATGACAGGTTACATATACAGAATGTTATATCCGCTGTGTAGTTATCTGCTTACTTGGCAACTTCTTTGAAGGTCCTCTTCCGGGTGATGGTGCTCTGAGAACCCTTCCAAATGTGATACTTCCAGGGATCCGGCTGTAATACCAACATTGTCCAGAGGTCAGTGATGATGAGGCACAAACGAACACACACAGAATGGGAGACATGATAGAAGACCCAACAAATAGAAAGAACGAGGGACGTGAAGGAAAGCCCAACACAACGAGAATGGGAGACATGGAAGAAGACCCAACAAATAGAAAAAATGAGGGACGTGAAGGAAAGCCCAACACAACGAGAATGGGAGACATGGAAGAAGACCCAACAAATAGAAAAAATGAGGGACGTGAAGGAAAGCCCAACACAACGAGAATGGGAGACATGGAAGAAGACCCAACAAATAGAAAGAACGAGGGACGTGAAGGAAAGCCCAACACAATGAGAATGGGAGACATGGGAGACGACCCAACAAATAGAAAGATGAAAGAACGTATGAAGTGAAGGAAAGCCCAACACAACGAGAATGGGAGACATGGAAGAAGAACCAACAAATAGAAAGAACGAGGGACGTGAAGGAAAGCCTAACACAATGAGAATGGGAGACATGGAAGAAGACCCAACAAATAGAAAGATGAAAGAACAAGGGACGTGAAGGAAGACCCAACACAACGAGAATGGGAGACATGGGAGACGACCGAACATATAGAAAGAACGAGGGACGTGAAGGAAAGCCTAACACAATGAGAATGGGAGACATGGAAGAAGACCCAACAAATAGAAAGATGAAAGAACAAGGGACGTGAAGGAAGACCCAACACAACGAGAATGGGAGACATGGAAGAAGACCCAACAAATAGAAAGATGAAAGAACAAGGGACGTGAAGGAAGGCCCAACACAACGAGAATGGGAGACATGGAAGAAGACCCAACAAATAGAAAGATGAAAGAACAAGGGACGTGAAGGAAGGCCCAACACAACGAGAATGGGAGACATGGAAGAAGACCCAACAAAGAGAAAGATATAAGAACAAGGGACGTGAAGGAAGGCCCAACACAATGAGAATGGGAGACATGGAAGAAGAACCAACAAATAGAAAGAACAAGGGACGTGAAGGAAGACCCAACACAATGAGAATGGGAGACGTGGAAGAATACCCAACAGATAGAAAGATGAAAGAACAAGGGACGTGAAGGAAGGCCCAACACAACGAGAATGGGAGACATGGAAGAAGACCCAACAAATAGAAAGATGAAAGAACAATGGACGTGAAGGAAGGCCCAACACAACGAGAATGGGAGACATGGAAGAAGAACCAACAAAGAGAAAGATATAAGAACAAGGGATGTGAAGGAAGGCCCAACACAATGAGAATGGGAGACATGGAAGAAGAACCAACAAATAGAAAGAACAAGGGACGTGAAGGAAGACCCAACACAACGAGAATGGGAGACGTGGAAGAATACCCAACAGATAGAAAGATGAAAGAACAAGGGACGTGAAGGAAGGCCTAACACAACGAGAATGGGAGACATGGAAGAAGAACCAACAAATAGAAAGAACAAGAGACGTGAAGGAAGACCCAACACAATGAGAATGGGAGACGTGGAAGAATACCCAACAGATAGAAAGATGAAAGAACAACGGACGTGAAGGAAGGCCCAACACAACGAGAATGGAAGACATGGAAGAAGAACCAACAAAGAGAAAGATATAAGAACAAGGGACGTGAAGGAAGGCCCAACACAATGAGAATGGGAGACATGGAAGAAGAACCAACAAATAGAAAGAACAAGGGACGTGAAGGAAGACCCAACACAACGAGAATGGGAGACGTGGAAGAATACCCAACAGATAGAAAGATGAAAGAACAAGGGACGTGAATGAAGACCCAACACAACGAGAATGGGAGACATGAAAGAAGACCCAACAAATAGAAAGATGAAAGAACAAGGGACGTGAAGGAAGGCCCAACACAACGAGAATGGGAGACATGGAAGAAGAACCAACAAATAGAAAGAACAAGGGACGTGAAGGAAGACCCAACACAACGAGAATGGGAGACGTGGAAGAATACCCAACAGATAGAAAGATGAAAGAACAGGGGACGTGAAGGAAGACCCAACACAACGAGAATGGGAGACATGAAAGAAGACCCAACAGATATAAAGATGAAAGAACAAGGGACGTGAAGGAAGACCCAAAACAACGAGAATGGGAGACATGGAAGAATACCCAACAGATAGAAAGATGAAAGAACAAGGGACGTGAAGGAAGACCCAACACAACGAGAATGGGAGACATGAAAGAAGACCCAACAGATAGAAAGATGAAAGAACAAGGGACGTGAAGGAAGACCCAACACAACGAGAATAGGAGACGTGGAAGAATACCCAACAGATAGAAAGATGAAAGAACAAGGGACGTGAAGGAAGGCCCAACACAACGAGAATGGGAGACATGGAAGAAGAACCAACAAATAGAAAGAACAAGGGACGTGAAGGAAGGCCCAACACAACGAGAATGGGAGACATGGAAGAAGAACCAACAAATAGAAAGAACAAGGGACTTGAAGGAAGGCCCAACACAACGAGAATGGGAGACGTGGAAGAATACCCAACAGATAGAAAGATGAAAGAACAAGGGACGTGAAGGAAGGCCCAACACAACGAGAATGGGAGACGTGGAAGAATACCCAACAGATAGAAAGATGAAAGAACAAGGGACGTGAAGGAAGGCCCAACACAACGAGAATGGGAGACATGGAAGAAGAACCAACAAAGAGAAACATGAAGGAATGAGGGATGTGAAGGAAGGCCCAACACAACGAGAATGGGAGACATGGAAGACGACTCAACACTCAGAGAAATGGGAGACATGAAGAAGGACCCAACACAAAAGATATGAGAAAATGAAAGACATAGAGGAAGACCCAACATACAGAAAAATCAGAGAACAGGACACGTGAAGGAAGACCCAAGACAAATATGACAGAATGGGAGACATGGAGGATAATCCAATACATACAGAGAGGAGGGAATTGTTGATATATAGGAATCTACAACATACAGAGATTAGAGAATAAAAGTCATGGAAAAATACCCAACACAGACAAATGAGAGATTAGGAAACAAAAGGAAGGGCCCATCAAAAAGAGACAGGAGATGGAAGAGAGAGCAGGACTCAAAACTTGGATAGACGAAAGAAAGGGAAACATGGAAGAAGATCCAAAACAGAGAGATGAGAGAACGAGAGACATGGAGGAGAATACAACATATAGAGAGATGAATTCCAATTTCAGTGAAGAGTAAGTTAGTGAGTAGTAGAAGTGAGTAGTAGAAGTGAGTAGTAGATGTCTAGTAGATGTCTATTAGTGCTCAATCACCAAGGGGCATTCTCCAACCTCCACATGAGTGTTACAATAGACCCCGCTGTCTCAATGCTTTGGTACCTGATAGAGGAAGGAAGGGGACAGGTGGTAGTTGACCATCTCCTGGTGGAATACGGGGGTCAGACTTCCTGACATCGGAGGTACAATCCACACCCAGTCTGCTGGGCAGCCTCCCCGGTGGCGGGTCTCATGTTCCAGATGCTTCATGAAGGACTCTGTAGCGGCGTGGTGGTCTACAATGGTGACTTTATCACTCTATGAGACAGACAGATTCATTATGAGACATGTGAACCTTTAGTTGACAGATCCTTTGACTGCTTTTCCTAAAGATGGCTGCTGTTCCTAAAGAGGGCGTTATTTGGGCACATGGGGAGGGCGTCATTTGGGCACATGGGGAGGGCGTCAGTCGGAACATGGGGAGGGTGTCAGTCAACACATGGGAAGAGCATCAGTCGGAACATGGGGAGAGTGTCAGTCGGCACATGGGAAGGGCGTCAGTCGGCACATGACTAAGCATTGTATAACAAGGTGAAACGTGTCAGTTGTATTATCCCACGTTTGCTGTTCTACTGTTTTTGTAGTGGTTTTTACCGGATTAAAGGCTCACATTTTTTACTTCTACTGGAGTGCGGCTGTCCATAATTTATTTGTTTCCATTTATGGGAAGGGTATCAGTCGGCACATAGGAAGGGTATCAGTCGGCACATGGGAAGGGTATCAGTCGGCACATGGGAAGGTCGTCAGTCGGCACATGGGAAGGTCGTCAGTCGGGCACATGGGGAAGACGTCAGTCGGGCACATGGGGAAGACGTCAGTCGGAACATGGGGAGGGTGCCAGTTGGCACACTGGAAGACGTCAGTTGGCACATGGGAAGGGCGTCAGTCAGCACATGGGAAGGGTATTAGTGGGCACATGGGAAGGGTATCAGTCAGCACATGGGAAGGGCGTCAGTCGGGCACATGGGGAAGACGTCAGTCGGAACATGGGGAGTGTGCCAGTTGACACATTGGAAGACGTCAGTCGGCACATGAGAAGGGCATTAGTCGACACATGGGGAGGTCGTCAGTCGGCACATGGGGAGGGTGTCAGTCGGCACATGGTAAGGGCGTCAGTCGGCATATGGGAAGGGTATCAGTCGGCACATGGGAAGGGTATCAGTCGGCACATGGGAAGGGCGTCAGTCGGGCACATGGGAAGGGTGTCAGTCAGCACATGGGGAGGGCGCCAGTCGGCACATGAGGAGGGTGTCAGTCGGCACATGGGAAGGGCGTCAGTCGGCACATGGGAAGGGTATCAGTCGGCACATGGGAAGGGCGTCAGTCGGAACATGGGAAGGGCGTCAGTCGGCACAAATGGAAGGGCGTCAGTCGGCACATGGGAAGGGTATCAGTCGGAACATGGGAAGGGTATCAGTCGGCACATGGGAAGGGTATCAGTTGGCACATGGGAAGGGCGTCAGTCGGAACATTGGAAGGGCGTCAGTCGGCACATGGGAAGGGTGTCAGTCGGCACATGGGAAGGGTATCAGTCGGCACATGGGAAGGGTATCAGTCGGCACATGGGAAGGGCGTCAGTCGGAACATTGGAAGGGCGTCAGTCGGCACATGGGAAGGGTGTCAGTTGGCACATTGGAAGACATCAGTTGACACATGGGAAGGGTGTCAGTCGGCACATGGGAAGGGTATCAGTCGGCACATGCGAAGGGTATCAGTCGGCACATGGGAAGGGTGTCAGTCAGCACATGGGAAGGGCGTCAGTCAGCACATGGGAAGGGCGTCAGTCGGCACATGGGGAGGGCGTCAGTTGACACATGGGGAGGGCGTTAGTCGGGCACATGGGGAGGACGTCAGTCGGTACATGGGGAGGACGTAAGCCGACACCTACTGAGGGCGCCAGTTGGCACATGGGGAGGAAGTTATCCGGCACATGGGGAGGGTGCCAGTTGGCACATGGGGAGGGAGTTAGCCGGCACATGGGGAGGGAGATAGCCGCACACGGCTGCTTTGACATCACGGTACCTGGTAGCTGTACAGGACGGCGATGTTTATCTCCAGAGCCGCCCGGTCCTTCCACAGCGATGAGGTTTTCTTGGTGTCCAGGCCCAGGCGTTTAGCCACGTCCTGCAATCATAGAAAATGTATAAAATATTTAAAAGGGACCTGCAAACCAAAATAAGTGAATATTTTTTATATGGATTGTAAAGCACGAAAATAAAATCAATCAATCGATTGTTCAATCACCATAAAGGATAATAGGGGGATTCTGGGTCCATCTGTACCTCTATAACACGGCTCTAGAAGAGGCCTTTCCTGCACACAGCCCTGCTGATGATCGGGATCTGTCTAGATAGAAGGTGCAGCCAATATAGATCATGTATGTAGGTTATAGGTAGAGGTGGGCCCACGGAAGGGTCCAAAATGCGGGCCCCTGAGCTACAATTCAGATGGCACAGAGTTAAGGGCCCATTAATGGGGTCAGCTGGTTCGTATTACCAAAAGTCATTGATGCTAGATTACCAGTGACGCCAAGATCTCAGCGTTGGCGTAGAGCCAGTGGGTTAAACCCACTACTAGCAAGGGGGGCATAATAAAGGGGTCCAACCCGCTACTAGCAAGGGGGGCCTAATAAAGGGGTCCAACCCGCTACTAGCAAGGGGAACCTAATAAAGGGGGTCCAATTCACTTCTAGCAGGGGAGACCTAATAAAGGGGGTCCAACCTGATACTATCAAGGGGGACCTAATAAAGGGGGTCCAACCCGCTACTAGCAAGGGGGACCTAATAAAGGGGGTCCAACCTGCTACTAGCAAGGAGGACCTAATAAAGGGGGTCCAACCTGCTACTAGCAAGGAGGACCTAATAAAGGGGGTCCAACCTGATACTATCAAGAGGGACCTAATAAAGGGGGTCCAACCCACTACTACCGGTAGCAAGGGGGATCTAATAAAGGTGGTCCAACCCACTACTAGCAAGGGGGACCTAATAAACCTGCTACGATATTCTGAATATCTCAGAGAAAAGCAGAATCCCCTCCATGGTGGGGGCCCCTGACCTCGGATATGTTGTATCGGGAGGAGTCACACAGGTTCCGCATCCCGATCTCGGTGCTCATATACCAGCCATTAAATGGTACCGCCGGGAACTCCAGACCTCCGATCTCCAGGAGGAGGCTACTGACAGCGGGTAAGGCGTACCACTTCAATCCCAGCTCTGCGAACCATTCGTATCTGGGGGGGGGGGGGGGGTAAAAATGAACCAATGTTAGACTGTTAGACTGGGGCTTCATCACAGAAATCCAACATGTTACAGGCACTGGGGGCCCATCACTCACTGTGGGTGTCGGAGGGGCACCTCCTGAATGAGCTCTGGAGGAATCTCAAAGAGCTTCGGGTCGTCCCCATTGGCTTGCAGCAGGAGAGGTAACACGTCAAATCTTCCACCTTTTGGCTTCCAGCCAAGCTGAACACAGAGCTGTAGAGGAAATGACGAGCAAATGAGAAGATTAAATCTAAAGATGAACACATGAGGAATGACAATATGGTACAGCAAACATGGAGTGTAACAGTTTCAGCAATTGTGAAAGGGCAGAGCACGCTGGTTGGCTGGATTGGCACAGATAACGCGTTTCGTGCAAAATGCGCTTAATCATAACAGATGATTATCTTGATATGTTTAGGCTCATGTTGCGTGAAATGCGTTAGTATTTTGCTCCCTGCCTGGTTAAATCCATCACAGACAGGTCAATAAACGTTGTTGGATTTCCTGCCAATTGGAGTGCGATCAATCGCTTTGTATATTTGTGGACCACTAAGAATGCAGTGAAGTGTGTGGAGGGCATCAGAGGGGGGAAAAGAGCAGTAAAGGGGGCAGCAGAAGGTTGCACAGTGATGGATTATGAAAGGTTCGAGAGTTCAAGGAAGATGACACATGGGGTCAGTGTAATGGCGGGGCCATTGATGAGGGGAACTGGCCGGGCCATTGATGAGGGGAGCTGGCCGGGCCATTGATGAGGGGAACTGGCCGGACCATTGATGAGGGAAACTGGCCGGGCCATTGATGAGGGGAACTGGCCGGGCCATTGATGAGGGGAGCTGGCCGGGCCATTGATGAGGGGAACTGGCCGGGCAATTGATGAGGGGAACTGGCCGGGCCATTGATGAGGGGAACTGGCCGGACCATTGATGAGGGAAACTGGCCGGGCCATTGATGAGGGGAACTGGCCGGGCCATTGATGAGGGGAACTGGCCGGGCAATTGATGAGGGGAACTGGCCGGGCCATTGATAAGGGGAACTGGCCGGGGAATTGATGAGGGGAGCTGGCCGGGCCATTGATGAGGGGAGCTGGCCGGGCCATTGATGAGGGGAACTGGCCGGGCCATTGATGAGGGGAACTGGCCGGGCAATTGATGAGGGGAACTGGCCGGGCCATTGATAAGGGGAACTGGCCGGGGAATTCATGAGGGGAACTGGCCGGGCCATTGATGAGGGGAACTGGCCGGACCATTGATGAGGGAAACTGGCCGGGCCATTGATGAGGGGAACTGGCCGGGCAATTGATGAGGGGAACTGGCCGGGCCATTGATGAGGGGAACTGGCCGGGCCATTGATGAGGGGAACTGGCCTAATATCTAACCCTAATTAAGGCCATAAGCCTGAGAAAATAAAAAAGTTTTTAAAAACTTCCTGAACTTTAACAAATCCTTCTCCCGTCTTAAATATAGAGGTAGAGAGTTCCAGAATAATGATCCTCATACATCCAGAGTCCTCCCTCCACATTTATTTTTTCTAAATTTAGGGATCGTCAGATTAACCTGATCAGCAGATCTTAACGATCTGCTGGGCACGTAACAGGTAAAAAAAATTAGCAAATACCCTGGGCCTATCTTATGGGTGGCTTTGTGGACCATACAGCCCACTTTAAATGAGACCCGTTCAGCAACCGGTAACCAATGCAAGGCTTTTAGAGATGGTGTAATATAGTCCCGACGGCCCACTCCCGTTACTAACCTAGCTGCCGCATTTTGGATCAACTGAAGCTTATGCAGAAGGGTTTTTGAGCACCCCATATATAACGCATTACAGTAGTCCAACCGACTGCCAATGAAAGCATTGATCACGTGGACTTTGTCCACCTCGTCAATGAAATCCAGTGTAGAACGCAGGAGTTTCAGATGGTAGTAGCACCCGCTTACCACATGGTTTACCTGCGCCTCCAAAGACAGTTTGGAATCTAAAATGAATCCCAAGTCCCGGACCTTGGTGGCCGGGATTGGGTAAGGCATAAACGAAACCATCCAAGACGGAAAATCCGTCAAACTGGCTTTACTCTGAGTGCTAATGATGATACATTCCGTTTTTGAGCCATTAAGTTTTAAATAATTTGACCCCATACAGGACTGTATTTCCTCCAGACAGGCTGCCTCATCCACCTGAACTTCCTTATTTTTCGGCAACTAGACGTGAAAGCTGAGGGCATGGCGCCGAATAATAAGGAGCATCGGCCTTATGTAAATATTAAATAATATCGGCGATAACGCCGAACCCTAAAGGAACCCCGCAAGACAAGGAACTATTAGATGAATAATACATTCCCAGTCTTACCCTCTGGGCCCTATTCTGCAGGAATGAGGCCATCCATGTCAATGCCATGTTCTCAAGCCCGGCCACAGACACCAGCCTTTCCAGAAGTCTTGCATGATCTATCGTATCGAATGCGGCCGACAGATCCAGCAATATTAACGCTGACACCTCATCGTTGTCCATGGCCCAAAGGCAGTCGTCCTTAACCTTGATGAGAGCAGTCTCTGTGCCTCTACCTGGACGGAATCCCGACTGATATTCATCAAAAATGTTATTTTTGATGACGGGAACTGGATGGGCCATTGATGACGGGAACTGGATGGGCCATTGATGACGGGAACTGGATGGGCCATTGATGACGGGAACTGGCCGGGCCATTGATAGCGGGAACTGGCCAGGCAATTGATGACGGGAACTGGTCGGAACATTGAAGAGGGGAACTGTCAGGGCCATTGATGGCGGGAACTGGATGGGCCATTGATGACGGGAACTGGATGGGCCATTGATGACGGGAACTGGCCGGGCCATTGATGACGGGAACTGGTCGGAACATTGAAGACGGGAACTGTCAGGGCCATTGATGGCGGGAACTGGATGGGCCATTGACGGCGGCAACTGTCAGGGCCATTGATGATGAGAAATGCCCGGGCTATTGATGGCGGCAACTGTCAGGGCCATTTATGGTGGGAACTGGCCAGGCCATTGATGGCGGGAACTTGCCAGGACATTGATGGCGGGAACTGGCCAGGCCATTGATAGTGGGAACTGGCCAGGTAATTGATGGCAGGAAGTAGCCGGGCCAATGATGATGGAACTGGCCGGGCCATTGATGACGGGAACTGGCCGGGCCAATGATAACGGGAACTGGCCAGGCCATTGATGACGGGAACTGGCCGGGCCAATGACGACGGAAACTGGCTGGGCCATTGATGATGGGAACTGGATGGGCCCTTGAAGATGGCTTCCAACAGACAGCAAGAGAAGGTAATACATAGTAAAATTTTGTGCTTAAATAAAGACTGAGTGCAGCAAGATGGCGGATTAGTATTGAAGGATTTGGGAATGGAAGTGGTGGACTCATGAGAAGTGACAGACATGTGAAGTGGTGGCTTAGTGTGTTAGATCCCACGGAGAGGGTGTAGTAGTAGGCAAGTGTGGTGGGGAATGCTGAGAGATGTATTATTATTGTGAGGGGAGTAGAGTTGTGAGGAGGTGAATGAAATGGAAGGAGGAACTGGATGAGGGTTCTAGAACTGGAGAGCAGTTATTGCCCAAGCTTTGGTCATCTATGGCCGGACCCAGAGGGAATATGAGAACTCTCACCTCTGTTAGCTCCACGTTGGCTGGATCCCCCACCACCGTGTCGTCTTGCTGGCTGTACCCCGCATATCGGATCAGCTGACTGTTCCATATCCGGAAATCTGAGCTTCCATCTTTTCTCTGTGGGAAGATGGTGATCGCCGACCTGTAAGAAAAGCGGTGAGACATTGTGAGATCGTTGGGGAGGACAGAAGACCCAATAAACATACTTCTCAATGAACATAAAAAAAGTATACAAAAATGGGTGGAGAATTCCTCAGAATTTATGGTAGAATCTACTAAGTCCCTCATAATTGGAGATAAGTCCACCATGGACAAAGCCAACACTTGGGCATGAAGAAGTTACAGTGGGTTGTAATGTGTGTAGGGTCTGGATGGAGATTCTTGGACGTCGTACCTGATGTTGCCTTTGTTGGTGGCATACTTGATGTGGTTGCAGATGTTGGTGAACATCTCATGGGTGGTCCGGCAATCTCTGGCATCAAACACCTGAGAAGGAATACAAACCACCAAATTAAATGGAGAGACTCTAAGAATTTGTCAGACTAGGGTTCAGTCAGTTTATCGAGATCAAACCTCGGCCTGTGTGCGGTTCCCACCTGGAGCTTTGACCACTGAATCCGGCCCACACATCGAGACGCATTCCGCCACGCCTGCTTGGCGCCAAAGATCAGCTCGGTCTCCTTGAGTTGGTAGGTTCCCGTGGACATTATCTCCTGCTCAACCTCCTTCAGACGCTCTGTGTGTGCTTTGGACTGGGCCCTGGAGGAAGAATACCAATCATCATTGTGACGGAAGAGGACGTTCTACTGACCACATATGGATGTTGTATCTACAATGAGTCCATTAACATGAATTCTATATCGAAACCAATTAGATGAATCATCCCCCCCCACGACTTATATACTGAGAAATCCACTAATGAGATCCCAATACCACAAATTCTCACTCCTCTTGTTTTAGTCCAAAATCCAACTAATAGAAGGTGACATTAAGTCTCGGCGGGTAATCGGTGGGTTTCTATCGTCTACATTGACTTCTTATTCGGTCACCATAAAGAAGCTCGGCCTGATAGTTATTGGCCTGAAAAACCGTCAATGTCCACAGATGAGACACAGAGCTCCGAATGGAGCATTTACATATCTGGATACTGATAATATGAAGACATGGCTGAAGAACAGGCGTCAGGGTTCACATGATGATGAATTCTCATTAGGGGTGCACCAAATGGGTTTTTCGATGCCAAAAGCGATACCGAAAATGAAAAATACACTAGGCCGAAAACCGAAACCAATACCAAAAATGACCGATACCGAAACTCTTTAAAAAATATATATTTTTTATACAGGAGATGGTCAGAGACTGGGGACATGGTACAGGAGATGGTTGGAGACTGGGGACATGGTACAGGAGATGGCCAGAGACTGGGGACATGGTACAGGAGATGGCCAGAGACTGGGGACATGGTACAGGAGATGGTCAGAGACTGGGGACATGGTACAGGAGATGGTGGGAGACTGGGGACATGGTACAGGAGATGGTGGGAGACTGGGGACATGGTACAGGAGATGGTGGGAGACTGGGGACATTTTACAGGAGATGGCCAGAGACTGGGGACATGGTACAGGAGATGGTCAGAGACTGGGGACATGGTACAGGAGATGATCAGAGACTGGGGAAAAGGAAACAGGAGATGGTCAAAGACTGAGGACATGATACAGGAGATGGTCAGAGACTGAGAACATGATACAGGAGATGGTCAGAGACTGGGGACATGGTACAGGAGATGGCCAGAGACTGGGGACATGGTACAGGAGATGGTCAGAGACTGGGGACATGGTACAGGAGATGGTCAAAGACTGAGGACATGATACCGGAGATGGTCAGAGACTGGGGACATGGTCCAGGGGATGGTCAGAGACTGGGGACATTATACAGGAGATGGTCAGAGACTGCAGACATAATACAGGAGATGGTCAGAATGTGCGGACATGGTAGAGGAGATGGTCAGGATTGGAAGGGTGATCTGTCTATCAAAGTGCCCGAACAAAGAGGAGGGGCTGCATGTGATGGCGTGCGGCGGGGAACACACAGCTATTGAAATAAAAGCTGTTATGTTCCCGGCCCTCTAATCAGCCAGGCGGCGGCTCTCCTCTTTCTTCTGCGCTATGCAATGAAACCCCCGTAATGGATGACAAACAATGGCAGGCGGGGGCAGGGCCCCGCCCCATGTTCGGCTACATTATCTGCCTTTTTTGTCTTTCAGCAAATTGCCGAAAAGGCAGTTTTCCGATATGTTTTGGCGGCCGAAATTTCGGTGCATCCCTAACTCTCATGGCAGGTGGAGGATTAGCAGACACGTCCTCCATGTTATCCAATCACATATATTCCTGATCTCCCGCTAGACCACCGAAAAAGATATTTGACTTTCAGGTGGACACTGGTGGTTGATCTCCACCATTAAGGTTCACATGTTGCCTAGTCTCACGCCTGATGCTGTAGAATGTTCTCTAGAAGTCAGCAGTGGTTTCTTTTATCATCTACCCAAAACAACGCCAGAACTTTCGAGTCCATCAAGTTGAGATGAAAAACAACATCTGGTCACCTTTTGATAGAGACGTAGTACTGGTTTATGAAGTCTTTGGCCTTGGGAAGAATTTCTTCTGGACTTTTTGGTTCTTGTGGTTGGGGGCACATCAGCTGAGATGGAAACATCATGGAGCCCAGACATCGGGCTTTGGTACAGGCCACGTCCTATAAGAAACAGGGTACAAATCCCAAATGTTACCTTCACCGGAGTTCATGTAGGGAAAATGGGCATCATGTGATCATAACGAGCCAATGTAGTGCATTCTGACACTAAGATATCATGAGGGGCAAATGCCTTTGTAATACCCCTCCTGTGATGGGAAGGGCCCGTGAAACCCAGAATCCCTTGGAAAGGTTGGGAAACCCTTGTGTCAGCTCCCCATGCACCTTGTCATGGATATGTAGTATGTCTGGCAGCTTAACTTTCCCTCCATGTGTTCATTAGAGGCCAGACTCTCTTATCTGGCTGCCTTTATCATCTCTCCTCCCTGTATGGCTCCACCCCAGGCCATCCCAGAAACTCTATATTAACTAGTGCACTGCAGGTCTGCTTTGCTGATCAACGCTGTTTGTTAGCTTTATTTTCCTGCTTGGCGTGTGCTACGTTAATCTCTGTGTACTGATTTTGGCTTGTCTTGTGACCCTGACCCTTGGCCTGTCCCTTGGTTATCCTCGTCTGCCTGTTGCCCCGACCTCGGCTTACCCTTCACTATCCCTTGTGTCCTGAGTGGCTGCTTCCCCTCTCTCCCTACGGAGCGTAAACTGGGGGACTCCGGGGGCCGCGACCTGGGTTCAGTTGCAGCGAAGGCCATCCTCACCACTAGAGGCTCTGGTGAACACCAGCTGGACCTTCGACTCCGCGCCCTGGGGAATCTTGGGCTCAAGCTTCCTGTCCATCCGCAGCAGTCTGCTATAGGGTTCACTACCTTGCGGTGCACCCCTGACTCCAACGGGGTACATTTGTCACAGAGTGTGGGATGTTTCGTTACACCTCCCAATTAATTTTTAGTCCTTAGCATTCCTGTAGCTGGTAAATTTCCCAGGGAGAGTCCTGGGTTTTCCGGATCTGGCCCTGGAAAAGTCTGGAAATTTCTACATCTCACGTCAGGTTGTGGGGGACTGCTATGTTCCCAATGAAGAAAGCACCGTATTATCCCATAGTTGTTCCTATCTTTCCTCTGCCAGTCTGTCTTACCTGCTCCGTCTGGACATTCAGCGTGTCGTATGCCAGCGTCCGGTTCTCCCAGTTCCTGACCCGCAGACATTTCTGGTTCTGAGTTCCGTTGGCTTGGCTGCTACAAGACACAATGAAGGGCAATTGGCAAAGAACTCATTACAACCATTTTCACAATTCATCTTCACCAACTCACATCGTTCGACAGATACTCAAAGATGGTGGAAGGGAGGAATACCAGCAATATAAAAACATTTCATGGACTGTTCCTGGCTGCCCAATTTATCATGCATGGTTTACAATAGAAGGACAGAGGGGGGATTGGGGAATAATAGAGGGACAGAGGGAGGATTGGGGTATAATAAAAGGACAGAGGGAGGATTGGGGTATAATAAAAGGAGAGATGGGGGATTGGGGTATAATAGAAGGACAGAGGGGATTGGGGTATAATAGAAGGACAGAGGGGGGATTGGGGTATAATAAAGGACAGAGGGGGGGGATTGGGGTAATAATAGAAGGACAGAGGGGGGATTGGGGTATAATAGAAGGACAGAGGGAGGATTGGGTATAATAGAAGGACAGAGGGAGATTGGGTATAATAGAAGGACAGAGTGGGATTGGGGTATAATAGAAAGACAGAGGGAGGATTGGGGTATATAGAAGGACAGAGGGAGATTGGGGTATAATAGAAGGACAGAGGGGGATTGGGGTAAAATAGAGGAAAGAGGGAGATTGGGGTATAATAGAAGGACAGAGGGGGGATTGGGGTATAATAGAAGGACAGAGGGGGGATTGGGGTATATAGAAGGAAAGAGGGAGGATTGGGGTATAATAGAAAGACAGAGGGGGGATTGGGGTATAATAGAAGGAAAGAGGGAGGATTGGGTATAATAGAAGAGGACAGAGGGGGGATTGGGGTATAATAGAAGGACAAGGGGGATTGGAGTATAATAGAAGGACAGAGGGGGATTGGGGTATAATAGAAGGACAGAGGGGGGGATTGGGGTATAAATAGAAGGACAGAGGGGGGATTGGGGTATAATAAAGGACAGAGGGGGGATTGGGGTATAATAGAAGGACAGAGGGGGATTGGGGTATAATAAAGGACAGAGGGGGGATTTGTATAAAGGACAGAGAGGGGATTGGGGTATAATAGAAGGACAGAGGGGGGGATTGGGGTATAATTAGAAGGACAGATGGGGGGATTGGGGTATAATAGAAGGACAGAGGGGGATTGGGGGATAATAAAGGACAGAGGGGGGATTGGGTATAATAGAAGACAGAAGGGGGATTGGGTATAATAGAACCAGAGGGGGATTGGGGTATAATAGAAGGACAGAAGGGGGGATTGGGGTATAAATAGAAGGACAGAGGGGGATTGGGGTATAATAGAAGACAGAGGGGGGATTGGGTATAATAGAAGGACAGAGAGGGATTGGGGTATAATAGAAGGACAGAGGGGGGATTGGGGTATAATAGAAGGACAGAGGAGATTGGGTAAAACAGAGGGGGGATTGGGTATAATAGAAGGACAGAGGGGGATTGGGTATAATAGAATGACAGAGGTGGGGGGGGGTGTATAATAGAAGGACAGAGGGGGGATTGGGGTATAATAGAGGGACAGAGGGGGATTGGGGTATAATAGAAGGACAGAGGGGGGATTGGGGTATAATATAAACGACAGAGGGGGATTGGGTATAATAAAGGACAGAGGGGGGATTGGGGTATAAAGGACAGAGGGGGATTGGGGTATAATAGAAGGACAGAGGGGGGATTGGGGATAAAAGAAGGACAGATGGGGGGATTGGGGTATAATAGAAGGACAGAGGGGGAGATTGGGTAAAATAGAAGGACAGGGGGGATTTGGGTATAATAAAGGACAGAGGGGGGATTGGGGTATAATAAGGACAGAGGGGGGGATTGGGTGTTAATAGAAGGACAGAGGGGGATTGGGGTATAATAGCAGGACAGAGGGGGATTGGGGTATAATAGAAGGACAGAGAGGGATTGGGGTATAATAGAAGGCCAGGGGGGGATTGGGTATAATAGAAGGACAGAGGGGATTGGGTATAATAGAAGGACAAGGGGGGATTGGGGTATAATAGAAGGACAGAGGGGATTGTATAATAGAAGGACAGAGGGGGGGATTGGGGTAAAATAGAAGGACAAGGGGGGATTGGGGTATAAAAGAAGGACAGAGGGGAATTGGGTATAATAGAAGGACAGAGGAGGGATTGGAGGTAGTAAATAGAAGGACAGAGGGGGGATTGGGGTATAATAGAAGGACAAGGGGGATTGGGTATCAAGGCCAGAGGGGGGATTGGGTATAATAGAAGGACAAGGGGGGATTGGGGGTAAAAAAAAGGCACAGAGGGGATTGGGAATAAGAAGGACAGCGGGGGATTGGGGTATAATAGAAGGACAGAGTGGGGGGGGGTGTATAATAGAAGGACAAGGGGGGATGGGGTCTAATAAGGGACAGCGGGGGTTGGGAGGTATATTAATAGAAGGTCAGAGGGGGGATTGGGGTATAATGGGGGGTGTTAGTGCTGTGGGTCAGTACAGCCCCCACTATTTTGTACATGAAAGATAGAGGCGCCATGGGTTTGTTTCCCGTCCAAGTTCAGGAATGAAGATGATATAA
The DNA here is from genome assembly GCA_029574335.1 of Rana kukunoris. Classification (NCBI taxonomy): domain Eukaryota; kingdom Metazoa; phylum Chordata; class Amphibia; order Anura; family Ranidae; genus Rana; species Rana kukunoris. Next base: position 85,753 of record JAJQKJ010001576.1, read on the forward strand.
CAAAGGCGGCCCCCACCTCGGCCCCCACCTCACCCCCCACTTAGTACTTGGTCCTCAATGTCCTTGTCCCCCGGGCCTGGAAATGTGACAGTTGACTTTGGTCCTGGAAAATCTCCTGTGTTGTTGGAAGCTCTGATGTTTGGAAGATGGAGATGACGCATGTGGACGGAACGCGGAGGGGCTGAGTCAGCAGATCCCAGCAGTCTCTTTTCCTGAGGAGGACAATGGGGGGTCCTGGCAGAGTCTCCGCTGTCTCTGGTACATGTGAGGACAGACCTGGGCCTCAGTGAAGGGAATTGTGTCCTCTCCTCAATTCGGGACCCCAAGTCCAGCCATTGGTGATGAAGAAGAGTGCCGTAACCAATAGCAACCAGGTGCACATTTTACCTTCAAGGTGAGAACAGTCAGGTCAGTTAAAGACTCTGATTGGCTGCTTTCACCCCCTGTACTCTTCATCCTATCAGAGAACAATTATCTCAATAATAGCAATCAGATCCTCAATGGGCGGTCTCTCTGTCACACGATTTCATATCGCTGCAACCAGTCCTGGTCAAAGTTGTTGGAAGCCGCCCCCCCCCCGGCCCTTCTGCACCCAGAGTTCTCTCTGTAGCACTGAAGCTCTGTGTGTATCTGCCCTCCCCCGAGCAGCCAGAAAGGAGGCGGAGCATTGCAACAAATGGCCCAGATTGGCTCATATAAAAGAGTTCAGAAGGACAGCCCCCTTTAAAATGACCAACCCCCACAGAACATCCTACGAGTGAGAAACCCATCCCAGAGAACACTGGAGGAGTCCGCAGAGTTCAGGGAGCAATGAGGGCGGGACCCGATTCCAGCACAGACTACCCACAATGCACTGCAAACAACTATGAAAGTCATAATACTAATACCTCACTTCCTGCTGGGGTGTGGCCATCATGAGGAGGAGGAATGATGATGATTGGGAGCCGACTGACCAAATGTCACCTGAATGAGGGGGTGGGACCAAGGTGGAGACTCCGCCGATCCATCCCCAGAGGACCCGACTATTCGTAGGCTACCTGAGACAAGGACCACACCACTGAAGACCACCGTACCATTCCATCCGATACCCCCCCACCCCCACTGTACCATTCCATCCGATACCCCCCACCGTACCATTCCATCCGATACCCCCCACCGTACCATTCCATCCAATACCCCTAACCTCCAATGTACCATTCCATCCTATACCCCCCAAACCCCAATGTACCATTCCATCCTATACCCCCCAACCCCCAATGTACCATTCCATCCTATACCCCCCAACCCCCAATGTACCATTCCATCCTATACCCCCCAAACCCCAATGTACCATTCATCCTATACCCCCCAACCCCCAATGTACCATTCCATCCTATACCCCCCAACCCCCATCTTTTACCATTTCCATCCTATACCCCCCAACCCCCAATGTAACATTCCATCCTATACCCTCCGACCCCCAATGTAGCATTCCATCCAATACCCCCCAACCCCCAATGTACCATTCTATCCGATACCCCCACTTGTGCAGTCATATAATACAGGGAAAAGCGTTTATTCTTCCAGAACACAGACGCGTGGTATATAGACACAATGTACCCCTCCCCCCCTCTTCTATAGACACAATGTACCCCCCGTCTTCTATAGAACACAATTGTACCCCCCCCCGTCTTCTATAGACACAATAACACCCCCCCTGTCTTCTATAGACACAATGTACCCCCCGTCTTCTATAGACACAATGTACCCCCCCGGTCTTCTATAGACACAATGTACCCCCCTGTCTTCTATAGACGCAATGTCCCCCCCCGTCTTCTATAGACACAATGTACCCCCCCCTCCGGTCTTCTATAACCCACATGTACCCCCCCGGTCTTCTATAGACACAATGTACCCCCCCCGGTCTTCTATAGACACAATTTCCCCCCCCCGTATTCTATAGACACAATGTACCCCCCCCGGTCTTCTATAGACACAAGTACCCCCCCCCCGGTCTTCTATAGACACAATTTTCCCCCCCCCCCGTCTTCTATAACACAATGTACCCCCCCCCGTCTTCTATAGACACAATTCCCCCCCCCCGTCTTCTATATGACACAATGTACCCCCCCCCCCGTCTTCTATAGACACAATGTACCCCCCCTGTGTACTCCAGTACACAGCGTTGCCCCCATTATATCCTCAGACTCCAGTAACAGGCCATGTTTTCTATCCCTGCAGGCTCCAGCATATTATATTTGTAGATAGTAGGGGTCACCTGGGCCTGCTATTGACCCCTGATCCCGGGCACAGTGACCTCCCTCCCCATCCTGATCCCTCATTCTCACTGCTCTGGCCTCCTTCAGTGGTCAGCCTCCAGGGTGTCCCGGCTGTCTCCTCTGTCCCTGTGTCCCGGCTGTCTCTGACCTTTATCTATGTAAAGCTGTGAGGGGACACCTGATCCGGGAAGTGTCCTGAGCTATATCCAGTGCGTCATTTATATCCCGGCCCGGCCTGCCAGGCCTCCATCAGCACGGCCTCCCTCCCATGATGGGGCAATCACCGTTCTGGGATGGTGGCTGGACAGTGCGATCCCCCCAACTTCATCCTTCGGGGGGGACGTTCATGATCTCCTGACCCCCACACAACAGCGGCTGTAAATTCTGGAGGGGATCTTCTACCCCGGAGGAGGGGGGGGGGGTGGTCCTCAGCAGGGCCGTCTTTATAGCATCATGGGCCCCGGGGCAAAGTAATACTCTGGGGCCCCTACAATGATGACAGTGCAGGTAAACAGACATCAAGTAGGTAGGAGGCAGACGCCCCCCCCCCTGTGTATCCATCACCCTCAGTGCCATCATGAGGCCCCCAATTTCGGGGCAGCTTGGGCTCAAGGACCAGCTGTTTTAAGGGAATGTGCAGGGGCCCCCCATGCAGCTGGGGCCCCTGGGCAGTGTCCAGGTGTGCCCTCTCATTAAGACAGCCCTGGTCCTCAGGTGTCCCCGGGGTCGTTTTAGGTCTGGCGGGCCCCATAAACTGACAACAGAGAATATTGTGAAAATTGCTACAAATACAATCTCCTAATTTGCTACAATTTTGCAATAAAGCTACATGAAGAAATGACATTTCCCGGCCCGTGATTGGTGGATCTCAGACACAAATTATAAATCCGAAGACAAAATGACAAAAAACGTAAAAATGCTCACGAGATAAAAACAAATGAAATAATACTCGACGCACGCGTGTCTGGGGGGAAAATCGTGCAAGGAACAGCCACTGCATATCTATTGTATAGAGCAGGGGGTCTCCAAACTGCGGCCCAAGGGCCGGATGTGGCACTTTGCTAGCCTTAATCTGGCCCCTGGGGCACTATTCTTCCCACTGACACCAACAATGGGGCACTATATCGTCCACCAATACCATGGATGGGATACTATTCCTCCTACTAATAGGGGAATACTCCTCTTCCTATTGACCACCAACCCTGAGACCATATTTGTTCTCACTGATGCCGGGCCCGTGACATTTTCTTCACCTACTGGCCCCAATCCGGCCCTCTTAAAGTCTGAAGGGGAATAAAGTGGCCCTTTGTTTGAAAAGTTTGGAGACCCCTGGTGTAGAGGATGGAGGAAAGAAACCCGCAGGGAAGGTGAGGGGGGGGAGGGGGGCGGTTCAGCAATCAGCGCTCCCAACTCTCTGTCAATCCCTGTCCATAGGGGATGATTGGCACTGGGGGGGGGGGGGTTGCTCAGTACTGCACATCCACTGCTGTAGGTCCACCAGTAGAGACCAAAGATACCAGTCCATCATGACCAGGGGCGGACTGACCATTCAGGCACTGCCCGAGGGCCCCATACCACTAGGGGGCCCCCCCATCAGGGTTGCCAGCCTCAGTTAAACCAGGGACAGTATGTACAAATCTGTGGGCCAGATTCATAAAGAGTTACGATGGCGTTTCAGTAGATATCAGTAGATACGCCGTCGTAACTCAGAATCTGCGCCGTCGTATCTTTAAGCGTATTCTCAAACTGAGATACGCCTAAATGTTGCTAAGATACGACCGGCGTAAGTCTCCTACGCCGTCGTATCTCTCAGCCAATCAGGTGCACCGGGTCTGTATTACCTGTCACTTGATTGGCTGAAGCGACAGGCGCTGTGATTGGAAGCCTATCAGGCATCCAATCACAGCAGAGGACGAGAGAAGGACGGGGCAGAGAAGACATCGGGGTCGGGGCAGATGAAAGACACCAGAACACCGGACACCCCTCGCCGTCACCTGCTGCCTACCTGAGACAAGGTAAGTGCCAGGCAGATGACGGGGGGCACAGTGGCAGCACATGGGGCACAGCAGCAATAATTCGGGCACAGCGGCAAAACTTGGGGCACAGTGGCAACACATGGGGCACAGCGGCAACATTTGGTGCACAGTGGAAGCACATGGGGCACAGCGGCAACATTTGGGGCACAGTGGCAAAACATAGGCACAGCGGCATCATTTGGGGCACAGTGGCAGCACATGGGGCACAGTGGCAACATTTGGGGCACAGTGGAAGCACATGGGGCACAGTGGCAACATTTGGGGCACAGCGGCAACATTTGGGGCACAGTGGCAAAACATAGGCACAGTGGCAACATTTGGGGCACAGTGGAAGCACATGGGGCACAGCGGCAACATTTGGGGCACAGTGGCAACATTTGGGGCACAGTGGCAAAACAAAGGCACAGCGGCATCATTTGGGGCACAGTGGCAAAACAAAGGCACAGCGGCAACATTTGGGGCACAGTGGCAACATTTGGGGCACAGTGGCAAAACAAAGGCACAGCGGCATCATTTGGGGCACAGTGGCAGCACATGGGTGAGTAACTTGTATAGCGCAACAAATGTGAACTTAATCGCCTCAAGGCGCTTTCCTTCCAGTGACGTCCTGGTCCTTCAGAAGAGGTGGGTCTTTCGTTTTTTCCTAAAGGCCCAATGGTTTTCTTCCAGGCGGATGTTCGTGGGTAGGGCATTCCAAAGCCTGGCTCCTTGGACTGCAATTTGCGTTCTCCCTTAGATTTGTAAACATGGGGAACAGCGGCAACATTTGGGGCACAGTGGCAGCACAGTGGCAGCACATGGGGCACAGTGGCAGCACATGGGGCACAGTGGCAACCCTTGGGGCACAATGGCAACATTTGGGGCACAGTTGCAGCACATGGGGCACAGCGGCAACATTTGGGACACAGTGGCAGCACAGTGGCAACACATGGGGCACAGTGGCAGCACATGGGGCACAGTGGCAACCCTTGGGGCACAATGGCAACATTTGGGGCACAGTTGCAGCACATGGGGCACAGTAGCAACACATGGGGCACAGTGGCAAAAATTAGGCACAGTGGCAACACTTGGGGCACAGTGGTAACACATGGGGCACAGAGGCAACACTTGGGGCACAGTGGCAGCACATGGGGCACAGTGGCAGCACATGGGGCACAGTGGCAACACATGGGGCACAGCGGCAACATTTGGGGCACAGTGGCAGCACATAGGGCACAGTGGCAGCACATAGGGCACAGTGGCAGCACATGGAGCACAGTGGCAACATTTGGAACACAGTGGCAAAAATTCGGCACAGCGGCATTATTTGGCGCACAGTGGCAAAACTTGGGGCACATTGGTAACACATGGGGCACAGAGGCAACATTTGGGGCACAGTGGTAACACATGGAGCACAGTGGCAGCACATGGGGCACAGTGGCAGCACATGGGGCACGGCGGCAATATTTGGGGCACAGTGGCAGCATATGGGGCACAGTGGCAACACTTGGGGCACAGTGGCAACATTTGGGGCACAGTGGCAGCACATGGGGCACAGTGGCAGCACATGGGGCACAGTGGTAGCATATTGGGCACAGTGGCTGCAATTGATGTTTTTTTCCCCAGAATTTTTCAGTTTGTTTGCGCCCCCCAAAAATGTTGAGCACCAGCCGCCCACTACAGCTAGAGAGGGTTCCCAGGTGCGAGGTTCTCAGCACACAGAAAGAGTTAATAGGTTGTAGAGAGAGCAGCTGGCACCGATATTCTCTGCCCTGCGGCTGGCAGGGAACGACGCCAATCATTGTCTGGCCGGATACAATGAGGAAAGCGGGTTACATGGCAGTTTGAATCCATCCCAAAATCCCGCAGGATGTGGTCAGAGCAATCCCGGGACACGTTCCGAGAACCGCGCCAACATCTCATCCAACAATGGAGACCACACACAGGAAGATCGGGATCTGTTGGCTCCAAAAACTCCACCACCAGCTGAACCATGAGCGACATCCGATGAGCCAGAGAGATGGGACACCGGGGTCCCCCTGGGGCCCATACACAGAGAGATGGAACACCGGGCTCCCCCTGGGGCCCATACACAGAGAGATGGAACACCGGGATCCCCCTGGGGCCCATACACAGAGAGATGGAACACCGGGCTCCCCCTGGGGCCCATACACAGAGAGATGGAACACCTGGCTCCCCCTGGGGCCCATACACAGAGAGATGGAACACTGGTCCCCCCTGGGCCCATACACAGAGAGATGGAACACCCGGGCTCCCCTGGGGCCCATACACAGAGAGATGGAACACCTGGCTCCCCCTGGGGCCCATACACAGAGGAACTTCCCCTTTATAGTGCCGTCGTACATCACCGCGCTTTGCTAGACCTTTTTTTTTTAAACAATGGTGTGTGGGCAACGTCGTTATAACGATGAAGTTGGAAAAAATTTGTTTTTTTCATGCTGAAAAACGATCGTGTGTAAGAGATCCTCCGAAGAGCGATAAATTCTTCACTCATCACCGAGTCTCACAAGAAGCCCTCAGTATGGACTCACCAGAGGTAGTTTCCTCACAGGACTCACGTGTTTGGCAGCAGAACCTCTCCACTCTCCACTCTCCTCTCTCCACCCTCCTCTCTCCTCTCTCCTCTCTCCACTCTCCACTCTCCACTTCTCTCCTCTCTCCACTCTCCACTCTCCTCTCTCCACTCTCCTCTCTCCACTCTCCACTCTTCTCTCTCCTCTCTCCTCTCTCCACCCTCCACTCTCCACCCTCCTCTCTCCCTCTCTCAATCTCTCTCCCACTCTCCACTCCTCCTCTCATTCCTCTCTCCACCCTCCTCTCGTCCTCCTCCTCTCTCCTCTCTCCTCTCTCCTCCCTCTCTCATCACTCTCCCACTCTCCTCCTCCTCTCTTCCTCCTCCTCCCCGTCTCCTCCCTCTCTCCTCTCCACTCTCCTCTCTCCTCTCTCCACCCTC
>JAJQKJ010002246.1:0-62970 GCA_029574335.1 Rana kukunoris
CTGGGAACTACCATATTAATCCACTTAGGACCCGGACACATAAGCTGCTAAATGACCCAAGTGTTTTTACAATTCGGGCGCTGCGTCGCTTTAACAGACAATGCGACGTGGCTCCCAAACAAAATTTGCGTCCTTTTCTCCACCACAAATAGAGCTTTTTTCTTCGGTGGTATTTGATCGCCTCTGCGATTTTAATTTTTTGCGCTATAAACTAAAATAGAGCGACACTTTCATTTTGAAAAAACTCTATTTTTTTTGTACTTTTTGTTATAAAAAAAAATCAAATAAACTAAATTTTAGTAAAACATTTAGGCCAAAATTAATTCAGCCACATGTCTTTAGTAAAAAAAAAAAATCGCAATAAAAAAATAGCTGCCTACGGGAACGGCGACACGAATACAGCGATCAGAAAAAAGATCGCTTAGTGATGCTGGCAATAGGAGTGAAAGGGTTAACTAGGGCAGTGATCAGGGGGTTAAAACTTTATTAGGGGGGGTGGGGCTATCCTGACCTAACACTAACTGACTCTTACACTGCCTGTCACACTGACACTAAATGCAGTGATTAGATCACTGCATTCAGTGACACTGTGACAGGGGGGTGGGGGGGCGATCACAAGGGGTAATGTGCCTATGTGTGTGTGTGTCAGTGTTGTGTTGGTGCACACTTACTGTGGATGTCTTCTCTCATCAGCAGCGGGGAAACACTGCTGCGATGAGAGGTGACATAATTTCCTCCTTCCTGTGTAAACACAGGAGGAGGAACTGACACGAAGGGGGAGCGCTCCCATTGGCTGGGAGCGATCGCGGGGGGGCGGAAAACACGGACATCCGCCCGCTCGTCGGCGATCGCTCCCAGAGCCAGGGGGACCGCCGCACGCCGCGGAGGGGGTCCCAATGGGACCCCCGAACCGCACGAAGGCGAGGACGTAAATTTACGCCCTTGTGCCTGTACGAGCCATGTTGTGGCCGTAAATGTGCGTGCAGAGGTCCTTAAGTGGTTAATGAAGATCCTCAAATCAAGATATGCAACATTCACATACAAAGGTGGGTTTGCTTTGATCTCTACCTTCCTTATGCTGCATTGTTTCTTTAGTGTTCTAATGAAAAGGGTACTTCTCTGAATCTAGACAGTGCATAAGTAGAATACTCTTATTTTTTACAGGTTCATTCACTAACCTGCCTAATAATTATACTATAATTAAAATGAAAGTGAGTGTAACACCATTCTAAAATATATACTTGTTAGATATTTAAACTTTGCATGTTAGTATAAAAAACTGTATATTGTGTAGTTATAACAGGTGTTTAAAACAGCTAAGTTCTGTTACAAAATCTTTCTGTGGGTATACTCCTAAATATACTAGTGGGTATGCATTACTTATGGCAACTTGCAGTCTATTTTTAAAGTCTGTAATAAGGAAGGAATCATATTTGAAAAGTTTGTTTTCTTTTTTTAATTTTTGTATCCAAGGCCACAAAGAGGAATTATCATAACAAAGGGGAATTATCATAACAAAAGAGAGAGATACAAAGGGGCTGATTTACTATTGTCTATGCACTGCGTTGGTACATGCCTTAATTAGTGCGCTGGATGAAGCCTTAACCACTTAAGACCCGGACCAATACGCTGGTAAATGACCCAAGGTGTTTTTGCGATTCGGCACTGCGTCGCTTTAACAGACAATTGCGCGGTCGTGCGACGTGGCTCCCAAACAAAACTTGCGTCCTTTTCTTCCCACAAATAGAGCTTTCTTTTGGTGGTATTTGATCACCTCTGCGATTTTTATTTTTTGCGCTATATACAAAAATAGAGCGACATTTTTGAAAAAAAAAACACTATTTTTTACTTTTTGTTAAAAAAAAATCAAATAAACTAAATTTTAGTCAAACATTTAGGCCAAAATTTATTTAGCCACATGTCTTTAGTAAAAAAAAAAAATCGCATTAAAAAAAAATAGCTACCTAGCGGGAACAGCGACACTAATACAGCGATCAGAAAAATGATCGCTTAGTGACGCTGGCAATAGGGAGTGAAAGGGTTAACTAGGGCGGTGATCAGGGGGTTAAAACTTTATTAGGGGGGGTGGGGGGGCTATCCTGAACCTAACACTAACTGTTTTTTTACAGTGCCTGTCACACTGACACTAAATGCAGTGATTAAATCACTGCATTCAGTAACACTGTGACAGGGTGGGGGGGGGGGCGATCACAAGGGGTTAATATGCCTATGTGAGTGTGTGTCAGTGTTGTGTTGGTGCACACTTACTGTGGATGTCTTCTCTCATCAGCAGCGCTGGGAAACAGCGCTGCGATGAGAGAATACATAATTTCCTCCTTCCTGTGTAAACACAGGAGGAGGAAGTGACAGGCCTGGGAGCGCGCTCCCATTGGCTGGGAGCGATCGCGGGGGGGGGCGGAAAACACGGACATCCGCCCGCAGATCCCGGATCGCTCCCAGAGGTAGGGAGACCCCCGCACGCCGCGGAGGGGGTCCCGATGGGACCCCCGAACCGCACTCAGGCGGGGACGTAAATTTACGCCCTTGTGCCTGTACGAGCCATGTTGTGGCCGTATATGTGCGTGCGGGGGTCTTTAAGTGGTTAATTAGGCGCATGAACCGGAGTAGCAGCGGCGCAATGCAATTGATATGTAAAGCCGCGCCAAACTCCCTGTTAAAGTCCTAATTTAAAAGGCTAATATGCAAGTTTTGTCCTAAAAAGTGTTTGGGGACCTCAGCCTTGCCCCAGGAGACATGTATCAATGCTTTTTTTATTTTTAAAAACTGCAGTTTTTTCGGGAGCAGTGAATTTAATAATGCTAAAAGTGCAACAATAAAAGTGAAATATTCCTTTAAATTTCGTACCTAGGGGGGGGGGTGTAAAGTCAGCATGTGAAAAAGCGCACGTTTCCCGTGGTTAGAACTGTCCCTGCACAAAATGACATTCTGAAGAAAAAAAGCCGTTTAAAACTGACTCGCGGCTATAATGAATTGTCGGCTCCCGACAATAAAAAAAAATTGACGTGGGGTTCCCCCCAAATATCCATACCAGGCCCTTCAGGTCTGGTGTGGAATTTAAGGGGAACTCCACCCCAAATTTAAAAAAAAATGGCTTGGTGTTCCCTCCAAAAATCCACACCAGACCCTTATCCGAGCACGTTGACCTGGCCGGCCGCAGAAAAGAGGGGGGGACACAGCGCGGCCCCCCTCTCCTGAACAGCACCAGGCCACATGCCCTCAACATTGGGAGGGTGCTTTGGGGTCCCCCCCAAAGCACCTTGTCCCCATGTTGATGGGGACAAGAGCCTCATCCCCACAACCCTTGCCCGGTGGTTGTGGGGGTCTGCGGGCAGGAGGCTTATCGAAATCTGGAAGACCCCTTTAACAAAGGGGCCCCCAGATCCCGGCCCCCCCTATGTGAAATGGTAATGGGGTACATTGTACCTCTACCATTTCACCAAAAAAAAGTGAAAAGTGATAAAGACAAGAGACGGTTTTTGACAAGTCTTTTATTAATATCTTCTTTCCGCTTCTTCTTCCATCTTCTTCTATCTTCTTCTTTCCTTCGGGTTTCTTCCTCCATCTTCTTTTTCCTATGCTTCTTTCTTGGTTCTTCTAGTCCCGCATCTTGACCGGCGTCTTCTTCCATCTTCTTCTCCTTCCACCGGCCTTCTCGTCCACATCTTCTTCTTCTTCGCCAGAGGCTCAGCTTCCAATTGAATTCCCTGCCATGTTCTGCTCTGGGACCATGCCCCCCTCTGACGCCACGGGCAATCTCCTAAGAAACTTTCCGTGTGGTGCGTGTGCGTCAGAGAGGGGCGTGGTCTCATGAGCGTCACACGGCGGGGAATTCAATTGGAAGCTTGTGCACGGCTTCTTCTTCCCCGGAGTCTCGGCTTCCAATTGAATTCCCCGCCGTGTGACACGCCTGAGACCACGCCCCCCTCTTACGCACATGCACCACACGGGGACTACCCATGGTGTCAGAGGGGGCGTGGTCTCATGCGCGCCACACGGCGGGGAATTCAATTGGAAGCCGAGCCTCTGGGGAAGAAGAAGAAGATGCAGATGAGAAGGCTGGCGGAAGGAAAAGAAGATGGAAGAAGACGCCGCTCAAGATGCGGGACTAGAAGACCCAAGAAAGAAGCAGAGGAAGAAGAAGATGGAGGAAGAAACCCGAAGGAAAGAAGAAAAGAAGATGATGGAGGAAGAAGCGGAAAGAAGATATTAATAAAAGACTTGTCAAAAACCGGCTCTTGTCTTTTTTAACACTTTTCACTTTTTTTGGTGAAATGGTAGAGATACAATGTACCCCATTACCCTTTCACATAGGGGGGGCCGGGATCTGGGGGGCCCCTTTGTTAAAGGGGTCTTCCAGATTTTTTTTTTTTTTTTTCATCATTAGATTTTTATTAAGGTTTTCACATAACAATGCAATATAATGCAATACAGAGTAGTTCAATGCAGTGAAATACATTGCAATCGGAGCAGTTCCGTCAAGCTTAACATCATAGCAGGTACTAACTCAAGGTAACACAAGAACAAGCATGGTGGTCAAACAACACCGCGGCTTTTAAACAGGTTTTAACCAATCTATTATCTACGACTGGATTCCAGTCTCGATAGAAGCCACCCTGTGGCAACAGGGAACAAGGTCAGGGTATCTTTTGATATGTGTGTTCCAGGGGAGGGCCACCTCTAGCTCCAGACACCCCCAGCCGGGTTCAAGACTGTGTCCCGAGCCCCGAGGCGGACCCCCCTCAAGTTCCTAAAGGTTGATCCAGAGGTCTCATGGTAAGGCAAGTGGGCTCAAGCCATTCCCGTCGTACCAGGATGACCATAGCTGCCACTTCTTAGTTGCTTCATCTCTGTTCTTAACCCTGAATGCTAGTACTTTCTCATACGTACAGTGCAATTGGGTCGTTTGTATAGCATCCCCTATAGTGGGAGGCAAAGAATTTTTCCATTTCCTTGTAATGCTAAGCCTGGCAGACAACAGAATATGTAGGACAGTGTGCCTGGCATGAACTGGGACTTGGTCCAGGTAGAGCGACAGTAGCGCTAGTCCCGGTTGGGGAGTGATCACAGAGTGAGAGGCTTCGGAGAGCACGTGGAAAACTGAAGTCCAGAACTGAGATAAACTAGGGCAACTCCATAAGGTATGAAGTAATGTCCCCCGATGTCCACAGTTTCTCCAGCACCTATCACTCTGAGTTCTGCTGAATTTGGACAATCTCTCAGGAGTCAGATACCACCTCTGTGATATTTTGGTGGAGAGTTCCCAGAGGGTAGAGCAACTAGTAACCTTAAGTGTGGCTGTGCAGGCTTTAGCCCATTGTTGGGTGGTGTATGTACTACCTAAATCTATTTCCCATTTGAGAAGGATGGCCTTCTGTTGGAGTGCATTATAGAAGATCGAGGTGCCCTTTTGGGAGGGTGAGGGGTTTTTAAGAAAAGACCAAGTGGACACAGGTATGCGACGTTCCCAGTGGGGAGAGGCAGTCAGGAAGTGTTGGGTTCGAACGTAAAGATACATGTCAGAGTTGGGTAAGTTGAATTCTTGTTGCAATTTGGGGAACGATTTAGTCTTTCCATTTGTGATAAGATCATCGATAAATAGAATGCCTTTTTCACGCCAATGTTAAATTGTAGAGTCTCGATCGGGATTTTTAAGAGGGTGTTTTCGGGGTATCCTTGGCAGATGTGGACAAAATTGTTCCATGCATGTATCGTGGCAGACATAGTGGGGGAGACGAAGGAGGGGAGTTTAGTTTTAGAAGTGGTAGAGAGCAGCCAGGGGGCTAGAGAGGAATTAGGGAGGAGAGCGGACTCCAACCATCCCCACAGAGTTTGTGGCTCAGGAAGAAACCATTCTCTGGATTGGGTAAGGACCGAGGACAGGTAGTAATGGTAAAAGTCCACGTATCCTGTGCCTCCTGCCTTGCGGTGCTTAATAAGGGTAGAATGTGCACTTCTAGCCCTTTTTCCCTGCCATATGTAGGAGGAAGAAATGGACTGAAGGGATTTGAAGTATATATCGGTATATTGATTTGTAGGGTTCTGTAGAGATACAGGAGCTGGGGTAAGTGAAACATTTTGAAGGCCGCTAGGCGGCCCGTCCAGGATAGTTCTTGAGACGCCAGCCTGTGTAGATCGGTCTGGAGCTTACTACGAAAGGGGATATAGTTGTAGCTGAATAACTGGCTAGTAGACTTTGTGAGTTGGATGCCAAGGTAAGTAATGCTATGATCTGCCCATGAGTATGGGTAGAGTTGTTGCAATAAGAGGGCAGTGGCGGGGTTAATTCCTAAGTTCAGGACATGGCATTTATTTTCATTGACTTTGTAGTAAGAGACTTTACTAAAACAGGCTAGCGTCTCCTGAACCGCAGGGAGTGACGAGGACGGGTCAGATAGCATGAGGATGACGTCGTCAGCGAATAGGCTGATTTTTTGCTCTTGGCCTTCTTCCAATATGCCCGATATGAGTGGATTCGTACGGATGGATTGGGCTAGTGTTTCCATTAACAGGTTAAAAATCAGGGGGGGGGGCGTGACCGGAAGCCGACTCGGATGCAAGCCTAAGAGCTCTCTCTCTGCCCACAGCATACCGGCTATTTTGGGGACCTTCCACCCGCCATCCATGGGTCGCTCCAGGACGACCAGGTCCACTACGAGCAGGGGATCATCCCAGCCCCCTCCGGGGACATCCACGGACCTCAGGGCCTTCTTCACTCAGCCTGGTCTGCCGCAGGACAGGGAGTCCAAGATGGCGCCGGACACGAACGTGCCTGACATGCGGTCCCCCCCGCGGCTCTCTCACTCTGTCCCAGCGCCGCTCCGGACCCCGATTGACCAGATGTCCGTCCCGCAGACGATCGGGAGCGGGCGCCGCTGGTCGGGTGAGCATACACCCCCTGCCTGGTCCCCTTCCACCGATGTGGCTTCACAGCCGAACTTGCGGGCCGCCGCCATCTTGGGATACCCGGAGCACTACACACAGTGCTCCGAGGCCTACCCGCAGCTTCTCCGCTCAGCATCTGATCCGGCCATGAGGAGGGAGGAGGCCAGCTCACCAGACCCCACGGGGAGTGCGGAGGACTTTCCAGCGCTGCCACAGTCAGCCCACCCCAGCTCCCACCCGTTTGCTCCATCCAGAGCTGGGCAGCACACTAGCCTGGGAGAGGGCTCAGTGAGGACACCATCCCCCCCTGGGCTTCAGCACCAACCCCACCCCAGGCCTCTCCAGCACGCTGCGCCCCAACTGGTGTCACTGGCATCTCTAGCTCAACTGACATGCCCCCCTGTCCCCTCCTCACCCCGGGACAGGGGAGAAGAGGACTCCCAGTCCCAGCAGGCCCAGGCCTGTGGAACTCAAGAGGGCTGGGGACATGAGAGCCCCATCTGGGGGCCCCCACAGCAGGCTCTCACACAGCCTCCCTCACATCCTGCTTCTCCTTCACAAACACCAGACGTTGCTGCATTCCAGCCCATCCCCCCACAATGGCTTGTATACCTGCAAGCAATGCCTACCAAGGAGGACTTTAAACAGCTCATATTGGACGTGAAATCCACTTGCAGGTCTGAGATCCAAAACCTCCAATCGGGCCTCAAACACCTGGCTGATCGCGTGGAAATGGCAGAGGAGGAAATCCAGGAAACTAAACTGGCAGTTCATCGGACACAAACACAAGGTACGGAACACCGCACATTGCTTAGAGACATGCAGCGTCATTTAGAAGATCTGGACAACAGGGGGCGCAGGAACAACATTCGCGTCCGGGGGATACCGGAATCGGAGGGTCCCGAAGATGTACGCTCCACTTTACATACCCTGTTCAACAACCTGATTGGGGCCCCCCCGACTAAACCCATAGAAATGGACAGAGCTCACCGGGCGCTGCGCCCCAAAGGGGCCACCTCCAAACCCAGGGACATAATATGCAGGCTAAGCTCCTACCCCCTGAAGGAGGAAATAATGCGTCAAGCCCGCCTCGCCCGCAGAGTGACCTTGGATGAATTCCCCGTTCAGCTCTTCCCAGATCTATCGTGGATCACCTTACAAAAGCGCAGGCTTCTACAGCCATTACTGCGCACCCTGCAGGATGAGAATATCCCGTACAGATGGGGTTTTCCATTTAGCCTCACAGCGAACACCCAAGGCAAGTCAGCTGTCCTGAGATACCCGGAGGACCTCCAAGCATTCTGTGAAACCTTGGACATTCAGATTCCCCAGTTGCCAGATTGGGATCTCGTGGCCACACCACCTCCGCCACCCTCGGTGTGGCAGAAAGTCCCACCACCCAAACGGCCCAGAGGCTCGGAGGGATCCAAGAGAAGCCCACACGGGCACCACAGGAAGAACTGATCCAATCCTACTGGCACGGGTCCCGACCCACAAGATGCCCCCCTCTTTTTCCTTTTTTTTTTTCCGCCAATTAGGGACCCGGCCCTGCACACCCCTCTAGTAGCATTACCCATTCCCCATGCCCGAGACTTTAGTCAAGTTTAGCATCAAGGGCAAGTCTCGGCTGAGACTTTAGAGAGAGACCTTTCACCCCCCTTCTCCCACTCCCCTACCTAGTTCCCAGATGTTTTGGACTTGGACACATGCGGTTTTGTTGTTTAGCATGATCGCTTCAGGGTTCCCCTGGGCTCCCCTGGCACGACCCCCAGGGGCCGGGCTGGTGGGGCCCACGGGAAGCCGCTCAGACCTGGGCCTGTTGGCCCTGACAGGTCGACACTTAGAGTTATTGTTTTGTTACAGTTGCCTCATTCTAATGTTTTCACTTCTTTCTTCTTTTTATTCTAGATTCTTCTCTCCACCCCTCCACCCCTGTCATCATGTGGCTCTACATAGTACTTCCGGAATGGTCTTGGTTCTCCTCCTGCGGTGTCTGGCTCCCGGCCTCTGGCGCCCGTGTCCCCTCCATCAGCATCAGATAAGTACAGCTCCCTTCACCACCACACACCCTCATGGCTAAGATACTTTCCCTAAACGTCCACGGTTTAAACTCCAATAGGAAGAGACACCTGGCCCTGTCAGAGTTTAAGCAGTCGGGGGCGGATGTAATTATGGTCCAGGAAACACATTTAGATAAAGGAGGTCCTTTTGCATTTGCGTCACGGTACTACTCTCAGATATACCTCTCATCAGGGCCCCGCAAAAAGGCCGGAGTGGCCATACTCATTAAGAAAGGGTCTCCCTTTATCAGCTCACACCACTATAGCGACCCACAGGGTCACTACATCATCCTACAGGGACTGTGGCAGAACCAACAAGTGACTTTCTGCACTGTATACGCCCCAAATGTCCGGCAACTTGGGTTCCTCTCCAAGGTGTATGCACGCCTCTTCCGCACCGACAATGGGATCTTAGTAATCGGAGGGGACTTTAACCTGGTCCAATCGGCCACTTTAGACCGCCATGTGGTGAACCCCAGGGTGCCTTCAGACCGAGTACTTAGGGACTCGAGGCTGTTCCGACAGATATCCAGACGTTATGCACTTTTTGATGCCTGGCGGGTTCTCCACCCTGGCGATCGCCAATTTACATATTACTCAGCCCCTCACCGCACACACTCCCGAATCGATTATTTTTTTGTGAACAATACTACCCTACAGCTGGTCAAGGCAGTGCAGATCCGTCCGATCTCTTGGTCAGACCACGCTCCAGTCCTGCTGACCTTAGGAATAGGCTCCCCGGTGGCCAAACCCTGCACATGGCGCCTGAACACATTTCTCCTCCAGCACCTCCCCTCAAAAATAGAGTTGGAATCTACCTTGAAGAATTACTTTGAGGACAATGATACTCCAGATATAACCCTCTCCACTTTGTGGGAGGCTCACAAGGCGGTGCTGAGGGGGAAGTGCATAGGCTTGTCTTCAGCCATGAAAAAAAATGCTCAGGCGTTAAAACAGCGTACAGAGGTAGAACTCAAGGCTTTGGAACGACGGCTGCAGGAATCCCCTACTCTATCGCTCCTGAAAAAGATCTCTACACTAAGGGCCACCCTGGGAGACATAGAGCTGGGCAAAGTGGAAAGAGCACTACTTAGACTCAGACAAAGGTTCTACGATAAGGGTAACAAAGCCCACTCCCTCCTGGCCAGAAAACTACGCGACAGCACCCAGGCTATGACCCCGCACCAGGTCCAGAATAACACGGGAGACCTAGTCTCTCACCCTAAAGACGTAGTCCAAACCTTCGCAGACTTTTACACAACTCTATACAATAACCCTGACATCCCCCATGATCCTCCATCTCCTGACCTCATTCAACGCATGACCAGTTACCTGGAGCAGAGTGGTGTCTCCAGGCTCAAACCCTCAGATCTGGCCCCTCTGAATGCTTCTATCTCGGAGGAGGAGCTAGAACAGACCATTAAATCCCTGCCCTCACACAAAGCCCCGGGACCCGATGGATTCCCCTATGAATACTACAAAACATTCCTCCCCCTACTCTTGCCTCGCATGTGTAAACTATTTAATGCATTCCTCAGGGATACTCCTATTCCTGGGGACATGCAACGTTCCTTCATCACGGTGATTCCATAAGGACCCCTCCCTGTGTGCCAACTACAGGCCCATCGCCCTTCTGAACTCCGATTTGAAAATCTTCACTAAATTACTGTCCATCCGACTGAATTCAGTACTCCCCTCCCTCATACACAAGGACCAGGTGGGATTTGTCCCGCTCCGTCAAGCTGGGGACAACACTAGGAAAATTATTGACCTAGTGGAGGTGGCGAACAGAATGGGTCAGAGGTCCATATTACTGGGCCTAGACGCCGAGAAGGCCTTTGACCGCTTGGGGTGGCCCTTTCTGTTTACCACGCTGCGACATGTGGGTTTTAAGGGGCCATTCCTGCGGGCTATCCAGCACCTGTACTCCGACCCATCCTCCCAGGTCAAGACCCCCTTCGCCCTCTCCTCCACATTTCCAGTAACTAACGGCACCAGGCAGGGGTGCCCCCTCTCTCCCCCGCTGTTCGCGCTATGTGTAGAACCCTTAGCCGCCACCATCCGTCAGAACCCAGATATCAGAGGGATCTTAGTTAGAGATCAAGGGCCAGATTCACGAACACTTGCGCTGGAGTATTTGGATATGCGCCGCGTAACTGTGATGATGCGCCGTCGTTTCTATGTGCCCGTACCCACCAAACTAGATGCGCCCAATAACGGGTCATTTGCGACCGGCGGAACGTTCCGACGCCAGAGTATCGTCAGCGCTTATTTTCGCTGGGCGCATCAGTCGCGCCCATTGATTTCCCCTGCAAATATGCAAATGAGGGAGATTTCCCAATTCACGAACGGATTAGCACCATACGCTGGCTACATGCGCCGCGCGTATCTGGTCCGTCCGGCGCAAAGTTATTTCTACAAAAGGCTGCTTTATCTTTACTCCAGACGGTCACAGGTCAGCAGGAGAGCAGCTACAGCAGCGTTACCGACGATAGGAGCTAGCTGAGCACCCCCACTTGCAAGGACAACACCTCTGTGTGCCAACATGCCAGGGGCAATTGTGGTCCTAGAACTACTGATGGGTCCCCCGGAACCAAGAAGGCGGCCACGTGAGAGGATATACCGCACTCGTATGAACCTCTTTGGCATGGGGGAGGAGGAGGTGTATCGCCTCTTCAGATTCAGCCCTGATACAATACTTGAACTAACCACAACCCTGCAGGATGATGACATCACCAGCAAGACATACCGCTCACAAGCAGTGCAGCCACTGGTGAAGGTCCTGGCAACACTTCATTTCCTTGCCAGTGGATCATTCCAGCGTACAAGTGGAGTGGTGGCTGGGATGTCACAATCCTCCATAAGCAGATGTGTGCACCAGGTTGTCCCTGCAATCCTCAGACGCATGTCCAACCAGTTCATCAGACCCACCACTGAGGAGCTGCGGCAGAAGGCAATGACAGATTTCTACAACATTGCCAGATTCCCACGCACTGTGGGGGCCATTGATTGCACACATGTGGCCCTACAGCCCCCAGTGCCACAGAGCACATATACCGCAATCGGAAGCATTGGCATTCCATCAACGTACAGGTGATAGCCGATGCCCAACGCCTCATATGGCACGTCCGTGCCAAACACCCCGGGTCCAGCCATGACAGCTACATATACAATCAGAGCCCCATCCCAGCAGAATTTAACCAGAACATGTATGGGGACAGCTGGCTGATTGGTGAGTGACATGGGAGTCAGGCATGACTATCCCCTCCCGTGATGCACAACAGAAATCGCACATGCATGACTAACATTCTCCTGTCTTTTACCTTACAGGTGACTCTGCATATGCACTGGGACCCCATCTAATGACTCCTTTCCGGAACCCCCAAACCAGAGGAGAGAGAAAATACAATGAAGCACACATCAAAACCCGTGCAGTGGTGGAGCAAACATTTGGGCTCTTGAAGTCCCGTTTCCGATGCCTGGATAAGTCTGGGGGGACCCTATTGTATTCCCCTACCTTCGTGTGTCAGATCATCGCTGCATGTTGCATTCTGCATAACTTTGCTATGAAAAAAGGCCTGCATATTGACATACGTGATGACCTGACCCCCGACCCACACAGTCCCCACCTGCCAGAGGACACCCAGTCTGCTGATGGAAGAGCAGTCAGGAGGGTCCTCGCCGTAGGCATCTTTGGACACTAAACTAAAACATTAATCACACAGACAGTGCACGCGTGTACACCACTGATGTCCCTAGATCACACACACCACATGCACATCGCATTGGATTAGCCCAAGTCCAGCATGTAGGAGTTGGGAGCAGTAACGCCAGCGTCAAGGCCCCAATGATGTCACTGTCCATTCACACACCTTTCACACGTCATTCATTCAGCCGTGGGGTTCACTTCACCACCACGGCCGAGGGTGACACCCCTTACTTTCAGGAGTGCCACCCTCTCACATTCACACACCATTCACACTGTCCCCTGCACTCCTGACCGTGTGCAGTACAAAAATAAATTAATAATATCATATCCTGATAAATAAAATAAACAAAATCTCATAACCTGAGCAAAAGAAAAAAATAAACTCATGACCTGAGTATGTCCAATTCAAAAATATAAAACAAAAAAAAAAAAAAAGGCCTCATCGGGGATGCCGGGGGCTTCTTCTGGGGGCCCCTCTCTGGCTCCGCAGCTGCCTGGATGGAGTGGGTGGGGGTGGGGGGGCATCTGGAGGTGGCTGATCCCCAGGTGGGCCACTCCTGGCAGGTGTGGCCTGCGTGCCCTCCAAGGCCCTGGCTATCCGTCCAAGGTAGGAGTTGGTCTGGGCCTGCATCCGGAGCTGACGGGTGACCTGGTAGTGCTGGGCCCGCCGACTCAGCCTCCCCTGGTCCCGGATGGCAGCACTGTTGGCCTGGACGGCTGCAGTAATGTGCTGGATATCCCCCTGCACCTCCCCCAAAGTGGTGACCACTGCAGCGCAGTTGCAGCTGACATCCTGCACTGCGTTGCTGAGGTTGGCAACGGAGCCCAGGCTGTCAGACACTTTCTCCAAGTGCACCGCTATGGCCCCCATCTGTTCCGTCTGCCTGGCGTGATCCCTCGCCAACTGGTCCTGTATACCATCAGACACCCCCCTGGTCTTCTGGGTCGCCTTCCTGGGGCCAGAAGATGGATGTCCTCGGGTGGAAGGAGTCGCCCTTGAGGGGCTTCCAAGGATGGGGGAGGGGACGACAGACGGCCCAGGAGAAGGGGAGGAGACAGACAACACTAATGAAAAGTCCTGCTCTGCCACAGCAGGATCCTCCACAACCACCTCGGCAGGTGTGGTGTGGCCACTCTCCTCCTCCACAACCTCTTCACCACCCAGTGGCTCAGGCACACGATGGCGTGGGGGGGATGGGGTGGAATGCACGCTGACAGATGATGGCCCAGCTCCGTCATCTGTGGATGACACAAAGCAGACACATGTTGGTGGTCCCACACACTTGGCACATGTACCCTCCCCCCCCCCAAATGCAAAACAACAAATAGGGGATTATAAAACACTTACCTGTCCTTGTGCCTTCCTCCACGGAGTCATAGCCTGCGACCCCCTCCACCTGCTCCCTCTCCAGGCAGCGAGCAACCACCTCCTCCTCTGCGGTTAGGGTGACAGGACATGGGGGACCACCACCTGTGCCCCTCTCATACCTCCTGATGGAGGCCACCTTGTCCCTCACCTTGCGCCGCAGGTCATTAATTTTTTTTTGTATGTCCCCAGCAGTCCGGGTGGAGTAGCCCAGGACATTGAGCCTGGCAGCAATCGACTCCAGGATGCCCTGCTTCCTCTCCCGGCTGGTCTTCCGGCTTTTTTTGCCATGGAGAAATTCATTATCCCTCTCCATTGCCGAAATGATCACTGAGACCTCCTGGGCATTAAAATTCAGGTTCCTCCTCTCTCTGGGGGTAGCGGGAGCAGCCATCACAGCACAAAAGTATCTTCCCTGGGGTGGGGGGAAGCGGAACTACTTTTGCGCCGGAATGGCGTTTCCGCCAGCGCTTTTAAGCGCCCAGCGGAACGCATTGCGCTGACGTTTCCCAGGAAGTGATGCCGACGGAAGTTGTGAGCATGCGCATAAGGGGGGCGAGTGGAGCCGCACTCACTGCGCATGCTCCGTGGATGATGCGCTGAACGTAAGCCTCTGCGCTGGGCTCCGCCCATCATTTACATATGATCACACCCACTTCCACTTGCGTCGGGTTACGCCAGCGCATTATCGTTACTCTGGCGCAAGTTTACGCGCAACTGCAATGTGAATTACAGGACTTGCGCTGAAAGGGTCTTCAGAGTAACGTAAATGAGAAGCGTTACTCCAGAGGAAAGATACTCTCATCTACCTGAATCTGGCCCCAAGAGTTCAAAATATCACTATTTGCAGACGATGTCATCCTCACACTCACCCAACCCAGGATCTCCCTCCCGAACCTGCACGCGGAGCTCGATCGATTTAGAGCGCTGTCAGGCTACAAAATAAATGCGTCCAAATCAGAAGCGCTCCCGCTTAACATCCCCGACGGGGAGGTGGCCCACCTACACACAACCTTCCCTTATAGCTGGAAAACCTCCTCACTAAAATATCTGGGGATCCACATCACTCCCACCTACGCTACCCTTTATCAGCAGAACTTCCCTCCCCTTTTCCGTACTATTAGGACCCTTCTACAACAATGGAGAAAGCACCACATCTCCCTCTTGGGGAGAGTAGCGGCAATAAAAATGGCGATCCTCCCAAAACTACTCTACCTGTTCCAAACCCTACCTATTCCAGTGCCCTACGCCCATTTGAGAAAACTCCAGACTGAGCTGCTCCAGTATACATGGAACTACAAGCGACACAGAGTCCCCCGGTCGGTGCTGCTGGCGGCAAGATCGGAGGGGGTCTAGCATACCCTGATCTCGTAAAGTACTACCAAGCGACCCAGTTGAAGGCAGTAGCCTCCTGGTTCACGTTGCGGTCGTACAATAAATGGACTCAAATAGAAAAGCTCTGGCTGGCCCCGGTACATCCAAACAACTTACTGTGGAATGCGGATGTGGAGGTTGATCCCGGTAGCATGTTGGGTCCAATGACCCAGCTTAGACGCACGTGGCGCAAATTGGTACGCCAGCATAAATTATCCTCTGATGGATCCCTTCTGACCTCCTTCGCCGGCAACCCCAAAATCCCAGATAGCCTCACCCACAGAATGTCTGCTCCATGGACGGCAAGGAACCTTTTTCACTTCGGGAACCTAGTGGATCCCCTGACTCGCAAAATGCGCACATTTGCGGACATTCAGGCAAAATATGATATGCCACGCCAAGAGTTCTATGGATATCTCCAGATTCGCCACTATGCGTTAACTTTCACCCCAAACCTGCAGTTTTCCCCCCCAACGGCTTTTGAGAGGCTGATATTGGCGGGCACAGCACAGCAGGGTTTGATCTCTAACATATATAAAATACTGAATTCTCGGCCTGTAGACACTAAGGGCAAACATGCATACATGCTTAAGTGGGAAAAGGCCCTGGGTGAGGAGATATCCATGGAGCAATGGCAGGCAATCTGGTCCCAAGCGGCGAAAAGTTTGATCTGTACGCTATACAAGGAGAACATATATAAAATCCTCTACTTTTGGTACATGACACCAGATGTTCTTCACGCCATTTACCCGACTACTTCGGACCGCTGTTGGCGCTGTCGACAAGACAGGGGTACGCTTGTCCATGTTTACTGGAGTTGCCCACTGATCGTCCCCTTCTGGAACTCTGTCCAGCAATTATTGGACAGACTTCTAGATAGGACGCTTCCCCTGACCCCGAAAGTTTACTTATTAGGATTGCCCCCACCAAACCTTCCGGCACCCTACAAGAAACTGACCAGACATATCCTCACGGCAGCACGCTGTCTGGTGGCTCTACATTGGAAGCGCCCTGCCCCTCCCCCCCCCTGAAGCCCTATATGCAAAGATCAAGGATGTGGAACTAATGGAGAGGATGACGGCCAGAATGATGGACAGATTGGAGGCCCACGACGAGGTTTGGGAGCTTTGGCACCGTCGGGAGGAGACACCCTGATCAGGTACCAAGACCACACTGGTGATTTACCATCCCATTCCCCTCCCCCCCCCTCCTTCCCTGCCTCCCCCTATCCCCCTCCTCCCCCTATCAACCTCCTCCCCTTCTTCTTCTTGCTATTTCTTTTCCTTTCTTCTTATCTTTTCCCGTGCAATCACGGTTGTTTCCAGATTGTTCACTAGTATACTGATGCGCTGACGTATGTTTTATTTTTTATTTTTTTTTCTCTGTTCTTTTCTTGTACCTTGCACTTAACTGGTCTATGTGGCTGTGAATCACTTCAGGCTCTTAGCTGCCTTGTTAGAAGGTACACAGCGAGTCAGATAAAGCCTTGGACACTGTCATGTAGAGTAATGACCACTCCACTAGTTGTTGCTTATGTGAATGATCTTACATGTATACGAGTGTTGGAAATTTCTAAATAAAACTATTATTGATAAAAAAAAAAAAATCAGGGGGGACAGGGGGCACCCCTGTCTGGTCCCGTTAGTAATAGTAAAAGGGGAAGACAGCGAGTCAGCAGAGTATACTCTGGCTGATGGGTTGGAGTATAATGCCATTATTGCGCCATGGATGTGGCCTGTGAATCCAAATTTAGTTAGAACCGAAGACAGGAACCCCCAATGTACTCTGTCGAATGCTTTTTCAGCGTCTAGGGACAAGAGCACAGAGGGGGTCCCAGACGTTCCTGCTTGGTGGATGACATTTATCATCCGCCTTGTGGCATCCGATGCCTGCCGTCCTTTTGTAAAGCCTGATTGGTCCGTGTGTATAAGTGTGGGGAGGATATCGTTCATTCTATTAGCTATCAGTTTGGCATATAATTTAGCGTCCACATTGAGGAGGGAGATGGGGCGGAAGTTTTGGGGTGAGGTCGGTTCTTTACCCGGTTTAGGGAGAGTTACTACAATCGCAGACAACATGTCTGGGGGGAAAGATGAGGACGTCGACGCTGAGTTAAAGACTTCAGAGAGGGTGGGGACTAGGACATGTTGGAACTTTTTATAGTATTCCCCGGTGAAACCATCTGGTCCCGGTGACTTGGCATTAGGCAGCTTGGCGATTGTATGTTCCAGCTCTATGGTCGTGAAAGGGGCGTTAAGTGTTGCTAGTTGGGATTCAGATAGGGAAGGAAGGCTGATTTGGTCCAGGAAAGTTGCTATTTTTCGTAGGGATGGATGGGTGGTGTTCTTGTCATTCTTTAAGTTGTAAAGGTCCGCATAGTATTTACTAAATGCATTTGAGATGTCGTGGGGTTTCAGCAGTTTCTCTTTGGTGTGGGGGTGGTAAATGTAAGGGATTTTTGATTTGAGTCTATGACCTCGTATCTTTAATGCCAACATCCTGCCTGCCTTATTCCCTGTTGCGTAGGTCGTAGCCCTAACTTTTGTACAGGCCTTTTCAAATGATTCTAAAAGTAATGATCGCAGCTCGTGACGGAGAGAAAATATTTTAGCCTGCAGAGTGGGAGAGGGCAGAGCTTTATTTTGGGACTCGGCGAGCTCTATGTCAGCTGTCAGTTGATCTATTTTCCGTGCTCTAGTTCGTTTCGCTCTAGCTCCTAGTTGTATAAATACCCCTCTGGTTACCGCCTTGTGAGCAGCCCACAGCACCACCGGGTCAGACACAGAGTGGGAATTTAGGGAGAAGTATTCCTCCAGGTGTTGCTGTATAAGATTAGCAGTGTGCGGATCTCGAATGAGAGAGTTGTTAGCCCTCCAGAGGTAAGAATTTGATGGTGAGATCTGGGAATCAATAGTGATGCCAACAGGGGCATGGTCCGACCAGGTGGTGGGGTGGATCGTTGAGGCAGAGATTCTTTGGAGTAACGACCTGTCTGACAAGAACAGGTCTATCCGCGAGTAGGTGTTGTGACGCGGGGAGAGGAAGGTATAATCTCTCTCGCTCGCATGACAACACCTCCACACGTCGAACAGCTCATTCGATGAAATAAAGCTTTTCAGGGGGGATGCATGTCGCTTGGGACCCGCAGTGGAGTCCACAACCTGGTCTGGGACAAGGTTAAAGTCTCCGCATAGTAGGAGATGACCTTTCTGGGAACCTTTGACCTTTTTCAT
Source organism: Rana kukunoris (assembly GCA_029574335.1). Lineage (NCBI taxonomy): Eukaryota > Metazoa > Chordata > Amphibia > Anura > Ranidae > Rana > Rana kukunoris. The sequence continues at coordinate 18,646 of JAJQKJ010002246.1, forward strand.
GACGGATTTAAGAAATGATATCTGACGCTCATTGGGTGCATATAGCGAAACCAGAGTGTAGTGAACATTATTAATCAAACATATTAAAATAATAAAACGTCCCTCCGGGTCAAGAATGCTATCTTGCAATTGAAAAGAGATTGAATCTCGGATAGCAATTAACACCCCCCTCTGCTTCTTCGTATAGGATGAAGTGAAGACATGGGGGAATTGCCTGTGCTGGCAGCAGGGGTGCGATTGTTGTGTCAGGCGAGTCTCCTGGACGCAGAGAATATCGCAGTTAAGTGATAAGGCTGACTTCCACAAGGAAGAGCGTTTGACTGGATGGTTCAATCCTTTTGCGTTTAGTGATAAAATGGAGAATGACATGGTGTCTAGACAGGGGATCAGGGTGTGAGAAAGAAGACTTACAGTTAGCAGTAGGCGGACAAACGATTCTCAGACCCCTGTCAAAGTTGCAATAGATGAGGACACAGTATGAGAGTACTCCGAAGCCAAAGTTCAGTGCCTGTTGCACGCGGGGTAGATTCAGGATATGCCGAGAAGTGCGAGCCCCTATACGAGAACTATTGAGCAGCTAAGAGAAAGGTAATGATTAAACAAGATAGAGAAATAAAGAAAAGAAAAGAAAACGGCAAATAAAACAAAAAAAAAAAAAGCACAAATATCAAATGCAGTAAGGAAGGACAAAGTCCAAATATAGCAATATCAATCAGCAGGGCAGACTAGGTCCGACTGCTGAGCAATGCGTGGGGCAGAGTTCAAGCTCAAAATAGCAAGCAGTCAGAACAACAACAAAACGAGCTGCCAACCGGTGCAGTCTGTACTATAGACCAGGATATGAACAGGCAGGATTGATTATTGGGGCTTGGTAAGACGGTGGCCTGTGTGGTTGGGGTTTTTATGCGGAGGAGAGGGTCTTCCCAATTTGTCTTCATAGGATTGTGGGAGCTTCGGGATGATGCCCCAGGACAACAGTAGTTTGGTGCCGCCCTCTGTAGTAGAGATGGTATGAGGGATCCCATTGTGGGTCACCAGGATAGTAGCCGGGTGGCACCATTTGTATGTTATTTTGTGGTTTGTGAGGGCCTTGGTCACAGATTTCAGCTGCCTCCTCAACTGAAGCGTGTGTTGGGATAAATCTGCGAACATTTGAATATGAGCGTATGGCGCAGGGAGATTCTGGAGAGTGTGTGCTTTGTACAAAATTTGCTCTTTAGCCTGGTAGAAATAGATCCTCAGGAGCACATCTCTTGGGACCGTGTCTGCTAGGTGCCGCGGTTTGGGGATCCTGTGAATGCGGTCGATTGTCAGCTCAATGGGTGACAGATCAGGTAGTAGTGTGGAGAAAAAGGTACTCGCAAAGGAGCGTAGGTCGGCAGGCAGGACAGACTCAGGTACCCCCCTAATTTTTATGTTATTGCGTCTGGACCTGTCCTCGAGGTCCGCTAATTTTGATTTGATCCAATCGGTGTCATCTTGTTGGGTCATACATGTGTCAACCAGATCGTTTACAGTCACTGTGCACTCCATTTTTTCCTCAATATATGACACTCTATCGCCCATATGCTGCATGTCTGATGAGAATTTCTGCATGAGGGAGGATAGGTTGGACATTAGTGAAGACTGTAGCAGCACTAGCATGTCCTTCATTGTCGTGTCTAGGACAGGTTGTCCTGATGTAGGGAAGGCCGCAATGGATGACTGCAGAGAGGAGATGGCGTCAGGGTTGTGAAGATGTGTACTCACGGTTCCGGCCTGGTGAGTGGGATCCAGGCGCATCCGCGCCTTCGCTGGGCTCCGAGTGCCAGGGGACAATGGTGGGGAGCCAGTGTGTGCGGGGGATGACAATCCGCCCTCCGCCTCTCTCGGATCGCTGCTGGGAAGGTCTGTGTAGGCCGTGGGTGCCTTCCTCGCGGCGCCGCCGGCGCCATCTTGGGCGAGGCTTCTCCGAGATGGCTGGAACGAGAAGGCCGTGAGCTTTTGGAAGTACCGTTCGTCCTTCCGTTTGCGGGACATCGCTCCCTGAGCTCCGCTGAGTGGTTCCCGCTGGTTTGGGTGTTCAATGCGCCGGTAAACCTGCCTGTATGTCGTCGCTTTAGACCGGCTGGCAGGAGCTCAGTGTCTATGCGGCCATTCAGCTTGCGTGCAAGCCACGCCCGTCTTCCAGATTTTGATAAGCCTCCTGCCCGCAGACCCCCACAACCACCAGGCAAGGGTTGTGGGGAAGAGACCCTTGTCCTCATCAACATGGGGACAAGGTGCTTTGGGGGACACCCCAAAGCACCCTCCCAATGTTGAGGGCATGTGGCCAGATGCGGTTCAGGAGAGGGGGGGCGCACTCTGTCCCCCCCTCTTTTCTGCGGCCGGTCAGGTCAACGTGCTCGGATAAGGGTCTGGTGTGGATTTTGGGGGAACTCCACGCCATTTTTTTAAAATTTGGGGTGGAGTTCCCCTTAAATTCCACACCAGACCTGAAGGGCCTGGTATGGATATTTGGGGGGAACCCCACATCATTTTTTTTTAAATTGATGGCAGGGTTCCCCTTAATATCCATATCAGACCTGAAGGGCCTTCTAATGGACGCTTTTTTTTTGTTTTATGAATGAATCTCTCACAATTGCCGGAAGCCAACAATTCATTATATGAATGAATGAATGAAAAACTTATATAGCGCGGCACATGCGAAGTAAATCGCCTCTGGGCGCTTGTTGTTCCTGTCTCCTTTGAAATCAAAAGAGATGAGTCTTGATCTTTCTCCTGGAGGAAGCTGCGTGATAGGAGGTGCCAGGATGTCGGCGCATTCCTTCAGCAGTTTGGTGGGTATAATATCATTAGGCGCAGTGCTGTTAAGCAAAGCGCCGATTATATTTTTTGTGGTCTGAATAGAGATGGGTTCCCAGCGTGAACTTACCTGGCTGTGGTGAATTACTGCAGGTGTTGTGTAAATATTTACGGGGGGGGCTAGGAGGGGACTTGTTTTGCTGGATGCTTTGCGGGATTCCCTCGATTTTATTAATGAAGTAATCCGATAATTCATCGCAAAATTCTTGTGTGTCCAAATTGGGGGCTTCAAGACATCCTGGATTCATGGTCTGAGTGACGAGCTTGAAGAGTTCGCGGGGGCAGTTGAGGGCACTGTTGATAGCCTCGGAAAAATAGTTTTTCTTGGCATCGAAGATTTGCTTGTGGTATTTTCTGGTTATTGCCTTGTAGATGGAGAGGTTCTCATCTGAAGAGCTTCTGTTCCAGGCGGCTCTGCCCTTCTGCGCAGAACCAGCTGGAGTTGAACCAGCTGGAGTTATTTTTTCGGATGTGGGTCTTACGTTTCGGCGCTATCAAGTCAGCTGACTGCAATAGTGCTGTGTTTATGGCCCCCAGTGTTTCTTCAGCCATTTGGTGCGGCTGAATTGTTTTTATTTTTTCCCCTAATGTGGCTTTGAAGAGTTCCGAATGGAGCTTCTTCTGACATCTGGTCCAGTGTGTTATCACTGGATTTGATGTTTTTGTTAAGGGGGGGAATTCGGAAATAATGAATTTAATTGCATGGTGATCTGTCCATGGCAACGGTTCATTTTCCAAGATTTTTATTTCCAGATCTTGTCTGAAAATAAGCGTGTGACCTGAAGCATGTGTGGGCCCACATACTAGTTGCTGAAGCCCTAATCCTTCCAGGTGGTCAATGCAGGCGTCGACAATGGGGTCTTGCGGGGAGTTGGCCCAGAGGTTGAAGTCTCCGAGCAGCAAAAGGTGTTTGCTGTTAAGGGTATAGGTGGAGATAAAGTCCGTCAATGATGGGAGAAGCTGCGATTTTGGGCCGGGTGGCCTATAGCAGAGTAGAATCCGGACGGTCTCCTGGCAGTTTACTTGCAGTTGCAGAGTAAGGGTTTCCATGAATGGAAGAGGGTTTTGTAGGATTGGTTTTGTGATCGCAAGATGCGTCTTATGGATCACTGCCAGGCCTCCTCCTCTTTGCCCTATTCTGTTTTCCTTAATAATAATACGATAGTTTTCTGGCACCAATTCTCCTAGAATTGCGTTACAGTCGGCTGTGAGCCAGCTCTCTGTAATAAAGAGGCAGTCTAAATCATGTTGCAATATGAAATCATGGATTTCTAATCAGTGTTTTACTGCCGATCTTGTGTTGATCAAAGCACATGATATGTGCTTTATGTGCTTAGGCTGGGGTAAATGGCTGTGACTTTTGATAGTCAATCGTCGATCGATCCTCAAAAGTCGCAGATTTCTTAGGGCTTTTTTAGTGGCGGCCCGTAATATTGCGGCAAATCGACTCAGATCCCAAATGTTCTCTGCGAGTATTGCCGATTAACCATGGTAGCCGTAGAACAAAGGGGTGGGGGGAGGATTCTCAAGGATAACTAAATCCTCTGATCCTAGCTTGGTCCAAAGGAAGGCAAAAAAAACCCTGACCACGCTGCACCATTATGCTGTGGCAGGGAAAAAAATTCCTTCCTGACCCCTAAAGAGGCAATCGGGTGAGCCCTGGATCAAGTTTAAACGAATTGAGAGGGGGGAGATAGGGCTGGGTGTAGCAAGATGGCCGCCAACCTGGCAGCAGGATCCAGGCTGGGGGGTACCAGATTAAGTGGATCAGTGCCGCCTAGGGGGCTGAGAAGGATGGCCAGGGGGCGAGGGGGCTCTACTGGGGTGGGGGGGGCTTTCTGGTCCGATTGGATGAATTGGGTGCCGATTACTGGGGGTGGGGAGCGGCGCACCGCTAGGCCACGGGTGAAGCCGCGGCCTTTCCTAAATCGCGGCTGCCGCGAATCCCCACAGACAGGCGCGGAGGAAAAAGCGCCCGAGGATGGCGGAAACTTGTGGGGATAGGTGGCGAACAGGACGCCCGAGCGGGGGTAGTAGTGTGGGGGTAACGGAGGGAAGGTGAGGAGAGGGGGAGAGCCGTGGGGGTTGGGGGAAGCTGCCGCGGCTTGTCTTAAAAAGGACGGCCGCCTACAGTTCCCATGGAGTGGCTTACCTGCTTGAATCCCTGGAGAGGGATGATGGAGGGAGGCAGGGGGGGGGGGGGTCAGGTGAACCGGGGGAAGCCGTGTGAGTCTCTGGAGGGGTGGAGAGGAGCCTGCCTGACAGCCTGCCGAGGTGGTCAGAGGCAAGTGGATAGCGGTAGCAGATGACAGGAAGGTGGAAGCCCTGCTTGTCTGTGAGACCTGGAGCCGAACAGTGGGAGGACCCTGCCTAGCTGTGCTATCCCTGGGAGAGAGCCGACTCGTGTGTGAGGGTTTTGCTCTCTCAACGTCTAACGCTGACTGACTGCAGTTGAGAGAATCTGTGGCAAGACTTGAAAATTGCTGTTCAGACACTCTCCATCTAATCTGACAGAGCTTGAGATATTTTACAAAGAAATTAAAGCTGCGAGTCAGTTTTAAACTGCTTTTTTTCTTCAGAATGTCATTTTGTGCAGGGACAGTTCTAACCACGGGAAACATGCGTATTTTTACATGCTGACTTTACACCCCCCAGGTACGAAATTTAAAGGAATATTTTACTTTTATTGTTGCACTTTAACCACTTCCATACCGCACCTATTCTGGCACTTCTCTCCTTCATGTAACAATTATATTTTCTTCCTTGAAAATTACTCAGGACCCCCAAACATTATATATATTTTATTGGTAGACACCCTAGGAAATAAAGTGGCCGCCATTTTTAAAAAAAAATTCCAACGGTATTTGCGCAAAAAAATTTCTAACGCCTTTTTTATTTTTGCAAAACAAAAAAAATGTTTCATTAATTAAAAAATAACAAAGCAGTTAAGTTAGCCCAATTTTTATGAATAATGTGAAAGATGATGTTACACCGAGTAAATTGATACCTAACATGTCACGCTTTAATATTGCAAACACTCATGGAATGGCGTCAAACTTTGGTATTAAAAATCTCCATAGGCGACGCTTGAAGTTTTTTTTCAGGTTACCAGTTTCGAGTTACAGAGGAGGTCTAGTGCTAAAAGTATTGCTCTCGCTCTAACGCACGCGTTAATACCTCACATGTGTGGTTTGAACAGCGTTTACATATGTGGGTGGGACTTGCATGTGTGTTCGCTTCTGAGTGTGAGCTACTAGGGACAGGGGCGTTTTATTTTATTTCTTTTAACATAATATTTTTCTTTTTGCACTTTTTTGGCCCTTTTTTTTTTTATTTCACTTTTCTTCCTATTACAATGAATGTAAACATCTCTTGTAATAGGACTAGTGTGTGACAGGTCCTCTTTATGGAGAGAGGCGGGTGAATAAGGCTGGAAAGCATGGTATAAAAGATCTCATGCTTTCAGCTGCGATCATGTTCGTTCAGCACAGTGGTGTAGTGTATAGCACTTTCACCTAGCAGCAAAAGGGTCGCTGGTTCGAATCCCGTTCGTGACACCATCTGTCTGGAGTTTGTATGTTCTCCCTGTGGCTGCGTGGGTTTCCTCCCAATCTAAAAACATGCTGTAAATCGTATCCTGTCTGAATACGCCCTAATATGCAGTAGTATATTTAGGTTTTGTGCTGCCCTAGGCCTGACTAAATTTCTGCACCTCAAAATGACCCACCCTTCCTGTCAAGGCCACACCCTGTTTTTGTATGACCCGCCCAGGAATTTTCAGGACACACACACATTAGTTCTGGGGGGGGCACAGGATTCCCTTAATTTGCAAAGTTTTTCTCTCACTTCCTGTTTGGCTATGGGGCAGGAAGTGAAGGCAAATCTCCCCAATTGGACACAGATAATACAAAAAAAAACTGACAGGGCCTATAACCCTCCCTCACTCTATACAAAATGAAAGAAAATAAAAAATGTTGATTATAGTTATAGTTTAACCACAAATTTTCAGAGAGTTTTATTGAGAGGCCTAAGAAAATATAACCATGCCAATAGGCCAGGATACAGTGTTGCTAATATGTATTAATGTGTGTTAGGGACCCCCACAAACACCACCCAATGTTAAATAAACAATTTTCTTAATTTGCAAATAAGTATTATCTGCTCATTTTTGGGGGATGCCTGCACCCCTAATAGGGTGAAGACACCTCACAAATGTTGTCACTTTCTACTTCAAATTCATTCACTTCCTGTCACATAGCCAAACAGGAAGTGAGGGTAAAACCTTACTAATGTCTTTTGTTGGGGACACAGATCAATCTAAATAGTTTCCCATTATGGAAATTGCATTTTGCTATGTGCACCCCAAATTATTAGGGATCTTGGACTTCGGGGGTCCATTTACTAAAGGCAAATCCACTTTGCATTACAAGTGGACAAGCAAGGAAGTAAAAAAAAAAATTGCTTCTACAGGATTGGATGTTATTATTCATCAGTGCTTCCCTTCTGATTTTCAGCGAATACACTTCTACTGCAGAGCGGCTTTGCCTTTACTAAACCCCAAGCTAACTAATCTTTTGTGGTGTACACAGCAGTGCAATTTTCTTAATGGGGACACTAGTTAGATTGACCCCAAGAAAAGACATTGGTAGGGTTTTAACCTCACTTCCTGTTCAGCTGTGTGACAGGAAGTGAAGCCAATTTTAAGAAAAGTGACACAAAGCCCAACCCAAAAACCACAAGCAGGGGTTCTAACACTCACTTGGCTTCCCTCAAACACCCACAATTAGAATAAGATTGTATTGTGCTAGATTTAAGCACAGTGCTGTAAATCAGCACTTCAAGCCTGTCCACCAACACACCCCCCCCCCCACAGGCCATGTTTGCAGGTTTTCCTTCATCTTGCCTATGTGCTTTAAAAGACAGTCTGGACAACAATTCTTGATAAGAGAAATCCACAAAACATGTCCTGTCGTGGGTACTTGAGGGCTGAGCACCACTGAAGTAAAAAGAAAATCCTTACCATGTTGTCTTTTTAAAGGGTTTGTAAAGACAAAAATATTTTCCTCTTAAATTTAAGTCTGACAATAGCTGATAAAGTAAAAAGTAATGTTTTGCAGTATAACTAGTTTGATACCTGTTGAAATCTAGCTGTTTTTTTCACCTCCGTCACTTCTGAATCGGTATTCTCTCTGACTTCCTGGTTTGCAGTGCGCATTCATTCTTGCTACATCACGGCCTAATGGGAACTACAGTTCTTCCATTAGCCTCCATGCCTGTGAGGGATAAGAGAGCATCTTCACGCAGGGCTGTAGTCATAGGGAAGGGGTGAGCACATTCTGCTTTCCACCATGCCAAACAGCTCAGCTGCTGATGGAAAGCAACCAGAGGAGAGACAGGAAATGGCATTTTCAAACCTGGATTTACTGTATTTTGGAGGTCAAAAGGAAAAACGAGGTAAGTGATATTTAAATGCTCTAGCTTACAGCAATCAATTGATCTAATAAAAAATGAACCTTTAGTGTTCCTTTAATTTCCCGGTGATTAAACATGGCAGCAAACATTTCATGCATACACACCAGGAAAGAAGCTTAGACAAAAATCACACATAATTTGTTAGGCCAAACCTATTTCAGCTGCAGCTGTCAAAATCTGTAGCATGAAAAAGTAACAAAAAACAAACTTCAAAATTTGAAAGTAATTTTTATTGGTCAACAAAACAAGGAAAGCAAAAATGACAAACAAAAACACACAAACAAACAAAAATAAATTTAAAAAATCAAAATAAACATAGGTTAACCGTCCCAACATCTTCAGAAATATTTTTCACAATAAGGCAGCAGAGACAAATACAAGTGAACATCATTTAAAAAAAAACAAAAAACCATTGGCAAAAAAAAAACATGCTCCAAAACACATCTCTGTTTAGCAACAACATTCCTGCCAGCCTGCCCCCTCTCAGGGCAGCTGAGGACTGCTCTATCCACACTTTTTATAACATGTGTGCTTGTGTGCTAATGAAGCAGGTGAAATCACATGAACAAATTTCAGTCTCTAGTTTGGGTGAACTTGTAAGTGGTTACACCTGTTAAGGATGTCCTTAAATTACTAACCCACCCACACTCGATGAGCATGCTTAGAGACATCCAAGTGATTTTCATCCACAAAGTAAAACAATTCTAAGTGCTTGAGCATGCTCAGTGCAGCTCACATGCAGGAACAAAGCTGCAATGGCTGCTGAAAGCATGAGAGCTGGGTTTTTTCCCCCTGAACTAATGCTTTCCAGCCTGAAGGGGAGGTCTTAGTGAATTATTACGTAACAAAAATAAATAATAATAATTAAAATGCCCCTGTTCCTAGTAGCTCCCAGTCAGAAGCGAACACGCACATTTTTTTTCCAGGTTACCAGTTTAGAGTTACAGAGGAGGTCTAGTGCTAAAAGTATTGCTCTCGCTCTAACACACGCATCAATACCTCACATGTGATTTGAACGATGTTTACATATGTGGACGTAAGTCCCACCCACATATGTAAACACCGTTCAAACCACACATGTGAGGTATTGACACGTGCGTTAGAGCGAGAGCAACACTTTCAGCACTAGACCTTCTGTGTAACTCTAAACTGGTAACCTGAAAAAAAAAGTGTCGCCTATGGGGATTTTAAAGTTCTGAAGTTTGGTGCCATTCCATGAGTGTTTGCAATATTAAAGCGTGACATGTTAGGTATCTATTTACTCGGTGTAACATCATCTTTCACATTATCGCCCAAAATTGGGCTAAATTTAGTGTTTTGTTCATTTTTAACCACTTGAGCACCAGACCATATTACTGGTCAATGACCGGGCCAGTTTTTGCGATTCGGCACTGCGTCATTTTAACTGACAATTGCGCGGTCGTGCGACGTAGTTCCCAAACAAAATTGGCATCCTTTTTTTGCCACAAATCAAGTTTTTTTTTTTGGTGGTATTTGATCACGTTTTTTCATTTTTTTGCTATAAACAAAAATAGAGCAATTTTTTTGTCAAAAATAATATTTTTTACTGTTTGATATAATAAATATCCCCAAAATTATCTAACCCTCTGGGCTTCTGCGGTGCCTTCCGCTTCTGCCTGGCACCTCCGCGGTAGCCAGGGCTTCTCTCCGCTGTCTTCTTCCTTCTCTTCCATTCGATGTTGACACGACGAGGTTCCGCGCTGAAATGCCGCCTGAGCGGTGGGCATCGACTTATATAGGGCGATGCCACCATGTGACCTCAACTTTCGTGACATCACATTCCCTGGGCATGATGGTAATGTGATGTCACATGGGTTCAGCGCGGGACCTCGTCGTGTCAACATCGAATGGAAGAGAAGGAAGAAGACAGCGGAGAGAAGCCCTGGCTACCGCGGAGGTGCCAGGCAGAAGCGGAAGGCACTGCAGAAGCCTGGAAGGTGGCACCCTCCGGTGGAAGACAGCAGAGAAAAGCCCTGCCTCCCCCCCGCGGAGGAGCCAGGCAGAAGAGGCAACAGAGAAGCCCGAGGCCCTGGCAGAAGACACCGGGAAGACCAGGGTGGGTGGCGCCCCCCTGGCAGAAAACGGCGAAGCCCGCGGCCCCCACAGAAGTAAAGGAGCTTAATGGGGTGGGGGGCCATGGCGGAAGGCATCGTAGAAGACCGGGGTGGGTTGGCGGCCCCCCCCCCCGGCAGAAAACGGCGAAGCCCAGGGCCCCGGCGGAAGATCGAAGACCGGGCCTACACCCCCTTGTCAAAGAGTTTAAAGAAGAAAGGGGGGCCCGGCTGAAGACCCCAGGAGCTGACTAATAAATTATTTTATTCTGTGTGGTGTGTTTTTTACTTTACACTTTTCCCCCAGGTGAATGGATAGGGGTACTATGTACCCCATACTCATTCACATAGCGTGGGGGGCCGGAATCTGGGGGCCACCTTATTAAAGGGGGCTCCCAGATTCCGATTAGCCCCCACCAGCATACCTCGACAACCAACGACTAGGGTTGTCGGGAAGAGGCTCTTGTCCCTATTGACTTGGGGACAAGAGTGCTTTGGGGTGGGGGGGCAGTGCCCCCCTCCCTCAAAGCACACACTCCCCCATGTTGAGGGCATGCGGTCTGGTACGGCTAAGGAGGGGGGGGCGCTCGCTCGTCCTCACCCCCATTCCTGTCCGGGCCAGACTGCATGCCTGGGATGAGGGTTTGGTCTGGATCTGGGGGGAAACCCCATGCTGTTTTTTTCCACGTGGGTTTAACCCCCCACGTTCCAGACCAAGCCGAAGAGCCTAATGTACCCCTGGAGGGGAACCCGCGCCAGTTTCTTGTTTGAAATTTGGCGCAGAGTTCGTCTTCATGGTCAGCGCAGGCTGAAAACAGGTCAGGGATTCCTGTGTGCCGATTCACGCACAGGAATTACAGCTACGCCGCTTGGTATTTACCAAGAATTTCTTGGCATACTGACAAGGCGCACGTGAATCCCCGAAATTTCCCTGTACGCATGCCCAGTATGCAAATTAACCTCCCGGGGTTCAGGCGTACTGTGCAAGAGTACAGGGATCGGTTCTCAAAATTCACTTTCACTTTCAATTCGGCCTGTGCCACACACTCAAACACATGTCACTACACTTCCCCTGCATCACCACCCTCCCTCCCCTAATAAACTCCCGCCCAAATCCCCGCTATTACATTTATAGATGCCAGGCGCCAGCTCTATAGTGGTGCTCAATGCGCCCTCTCCTGGGCGCACTAGGCATTATAGTAAATAGAGAAATATGCTGCACTGCCAGCGTATCTCTTTAGTAAATGTAAAAACGGCTGTTACTCCTGCCTGTGCACCATGAGTCATGGCGCACAGGCTTGGTAAATTAGCCCCATAGTCATATACATATTGTCACTCTGGGAAAAAAAAGAAAAGAAAGGAAAACACACAGGAACGACATGTCTGTATCTCTCCTTTCCCATGGTATTATACTAGTGAACATAATCTTAACCTTCTTGTCCAGATCTCTAAATTAACTTTACTGTTCTCATTCACATTAAACCTCTTAGTTACCTTGTCCTTATATACCCTGCCTTTCCCTCCCCTTCCCCCCAAAAACTATTACTCAAGAGATGGTGGTACGATCTCTTTATTTCTATTACTCACACCCCTATACACACTCCCCCCAGAGGGGCTCCTCACGCCATACTCTCCTCAGCAAACATTCTCTTCCCCTCTTCCGAGTACATGAATAAATTCCATCCTGTCCATATTTCTACATACTGTTCTCTTTTATTTCGGGCTGAAAGAACCAGATTTTCTATAGCTCCTATTTCTCGAACTCTATTAAGCCATTTCCTAATGGGGGTGTTCTAGTGTCTCTCCACTGTAAGGTTATTCCACTTTTAGCAGCATTTATTATGTGACACAGCACCGATTTTTTTCAAAAGGCCGCACTGAGATCTGTGAGCTATGGAGCAAGAAAAAAGCAGGATCATCTGGTATATGGAATTCTGTAAGTTTTTGGGAAATTCTCTGAACTTCAAGCCAGTATTGTCTTACTTTTACACAAGACCAGAATATGTGCAGCAAAGCTCCTTGCTCCAGTCCACATCTCCAACAGCGCTCTGAATTTTCTGTAGAAAATGTATGCAGCTTTACTGGGGTATAGTACCATTGGGTTAGAAGTTTGTAGTTGGATTCCTGTGTTCGCGTACAAACCGAGGAATTCAATGCCAAGTGGATGATATGTTGACGCTGGGTTGGCGAAAAAATCCTCCCCAAGTCTCTCTCCCACTTACTAATTCCCGGCATCACAAAATCCCACTGAGGGGAATTCAACAATCTACACATCTTAGAAACCACTTGTGATATTGGTTCCTCATCATCACAGTATGCCTCAAATTTTGTTAACTGTCGCCAAAAATTAGACGGCTGTCCCAGAGATCTCAGAAACTGGTTTACTTGGAGCGCCTGCCAAAAACGTAATTCAAAGGTTTCCCTTGGTTTCATTAGGGCATCAAAAGATGGCCAGGTTTCTGTTTGCAAGAAATGTGAAACCTGCACAGTACCCTTTTCTTTTAGTTTGTTGAATACTCCTCCCTCTGTTCCTGGTAAAAAACCTGGGTTCCCCATTTTAGGAAACAAGGGGGATTGGTCCGTTGAAAACTTTGGATTTTGGTAAACTTTAGCCGCAATTAGCAGCCTTGGACCAATTGTAGGATGTTTCTTCAGCATACTCGGTGTAACGGAATGAGCCGTGACAACCAGAGTCTTTGGAAGGATGAGAGATACTCCTGTGCCAGGGACACTAATAACCCCTGGGTCGAAGTCCACCCTGTGCCCTTGTAGGCGTAGGGTGGCTAATAGGATCATAATTCATGTATTACATGAGATGGGACATTAATAATAATTCATATGGCAGGATACTGGAATATTACAAAGTGGTTCATGTTGACTTGAGACCAGGTCAACAAGACAGTGACTCGTCCCTCTGTATAATAGGCTTTTAAAATGCTAATGAAAGACATTTCATTGTATTAAGGTGTTAATTCAGGTCTGCTGCTATACCTTTTAATTGTCTGATAACACGGTTTAAATCCTATTGATGACCAGGTGTCAGAGACAGTACGTCTGTCTAAAGATATGGTTTGAAGGGAAAATCGTTGTGTTTTGATGTCATTATCTACAGGAATGTCATTCTCTCTGAGTTAAGTCATGCTAAATACATCGGTGCCGAAATGTCTAGATAATTAGCCCCAGTGTATGAATAGGAAGGTGTAGATCGCATTGTCCTGTGATTAACTGTAACATCTTGTACTGTATAAAAAGCTGAGAAGAAACCATTAAAGTGTGCATATCCTTGGAAATAAGTACAGAGCAGAGTCTCGTCTTGATTATGGGAAATGGAATGGATCGTGTATGCAAGATTGTCGCAGTGTGTCAGATAAGCTTGTCGTGGTTGGATGGAAGGTCATAAACGGTGGTGACCGTTACATTGGTGGCACAGCAGTGGGGTGATTCCATCTTCAGAAGGACGGCTACAAGGACACAGGACAACGGAGAAGCTGTATGAACTGATGAAGCTCTCTTCCCTCAAGGACTTACTGGAGAGCCGGGGCAGACCGGCCAGCAACCGTAAGAAAAGGGACATTATCGCAGAACTTGTCGAAATGAATAGAGCTAAGAGGCCCAGCGTAACAGACAGGGACACCCGAGGAAGAATTTTTTGATCGGGCTGTTAAACATGGACCGGCACAATATGGTCCTAATCCTCCACCGGAGATCATAGACCGGGTTATAGCGGCTGTAGATGCCACCTTGCGACAGCAAAGAAGTGCTGCAGCAGCTGAAGTCACAGCAGCACCAACTGAAAAGAGAGGAGAGGTGCAGATACCAGTCTCCATGGAAGAGGAATTCCAAAGGAGGTTACAAGAGATGCGGACAGCACAGAGGACCCGTATCAGAGGAGGTCCTGCTGGGATGGTCGGATGTGATTCGGTGCCAACTCTGGAAGGAAGCACTAGCTCTGGAGCAGCAACACCAAGGAAAGGTCCTGCCCTCCATCTATGCAAGTTACTGGCCGCAGTATGACGTATAAATGCCGTTGTTGGGGGAACAACCGAAGCAGGAGTAGATAGCAGAGTTATGCTGGCTGATCCGGGCAGAGATGCAGCTAGATGAGAGCTACAGAGCCCTCCGGTGGTATGTAGCCCAAGAGTGCCCGTGGTCAGCGGATGACAGCCCCACAGAAGGCTATGACTATGATGGCCTGGGATTGTTGTATTGGAGGATGTCCAGTGATCCTGACTTTGGGGATGATCGGGAGTGGCGCTTGGAGGACATAATGGAGCACAAAGAGGAAAAATTTAATATCTCGGGAGGCCACTGGTTACAGGAAGATTTGGAATTTCTGGCCATTCAGGAATGGGATTTGGAAATCGCCTACAGACAGCTGCTAGACTTGGCTCAGCAGCAGGGTGGGGCTCCCGTTGCCTGCAACTATGAGGAAAGGTCAGATGACAACTTTGAAATCCTGGCTGATGAATCGGCAGTGGAAAATATGGAGATTGCCATCCCTAAAGCCGAAGCGGATGGTGTGGAGTTCCAGGGAGCCGGGGCGGTTGGCCCCTTTCTCCAGCAACAAGCTGAGGTGGTAAAGCTTTTACCCCCAGCTGAATCACTGGCCACAGAGCAGAGTGTCATGGGCCTCTGCTCCTCACTAACAGAAGAGGGGGACCCTGTGGTAGTGGATGGGACTGTGGTCTCCACTCACAGCAACCTAGCGGAAGAGCTGGCAACAGAACAGAGGGTCACGGACCTCTGCTCTCCACTAACGGAAGAGGGGGACCCTGTGGTAGTCAATGGGACTGTGGTCTCCACTCACAGCAACTGTCAGGGTCCCAGCGCTCACAGCGCTCAATCCGTGCACAGGCACGTTAGAATCGCGTCACGGCGCGTGCCCGCGCATCTGGGGCGCGCGCGCGTGCGTGGCGCAGCGCGTGCACGAGCGCGCGGACGTGCGCGCCTCCTCCCGGGACCAATCACAGACCTGACAGGCCTATTTAAACCAGCCCCTGTCTTTGCACAGGTTGCTGGTTTATCGTCAGCTCTGAGTAAAGCTTTGACACTTTGACTTGTGCCCTTTGACCTGGATTTACTTCCCGACTCAGCTCTCACCTGGAAACCTGACCTCGGCCTGTTTGTGAACTCTCCTGCCTTCTTGAACCCCTTTTGACCTCGGACCGTGACCTGGATTTGCTTCTGTCTCCTGCCCTTGAACTTCGGCTTACATACCTGGACTTGTCTTAGCGCTACCCGGAACCTGGACTTTTTACCTGTACCCGGACCTGCTTCCATTCGTCTGCTGGCTTTTGAACTGTGCCCTGGGACTTTACCACTTCCACCTGCCTTGGTGACCCTCCAGCATCTGCAGCACATCTCAGCCTCTGACCTCCAGTGCCTGCATCCTATCTACCTACCCCCCGGTACCGGTACCTCCTTGTGCCTCTGCCTCCTGTCTCCAATTCCAGGGGGCAGGTGCGCTTGGTCGTAAAGGTGAGCCGTCCTCAGCATCTCGGCCTCGGTAAGTACTTGTGTTTCTGACAGTATAAACCAGCCAGATGTCTGAGGCCGACAGGGCGCGCTCACCATTTGAAACACTCTGCATGCAAGTGTCCGCACTTACTGACGCAGTTCAAAAGCTGCAAGATGGATACCTCCAAATAGATGGTCGTCTCCAACAGCTGGCCGTGATTCCTGGACCCTCATCTCCACCTGCACCACCATCCTCTGGAGCTGCAGCACCTCAAGTCGCCTCTAGCTCGGCCGTAATGGTGACCCACCCGGAACCACGTGTGCCTATCCCGGAACGTTTTTCAGGTGAGCGCCGGAAATACCGGGCGTTTAAAAATGCTTGCTCCTTATATTTATCTCTTCAGCCCAGAACCTTTTGTTCAGAGACTGTGAAAGTGGGTTTTGTCATTTCTCTTCTCTCGGAAGAACCTCAAGCCTGGGCTCACACTCTAATGGAGCAACAGAGCCCAATCCTAAACACCATAGATACCTTTTTTGAACACATGGTGAAGTTATATGATGACCCACAGCGTACGGCCACTGCCGAAACTATTCTCCATAACCTTACCCAAGGTAGAAGGCCTATCGAGGACTATACAGCCGAGTTCCGAAAATGGTCAGCCGACACAGGCTGGAATGAGGCTGCGCTAAAATACCAGTTTCGCCAAGGCTTGTCGGAGTCTCTTAAGGACGAGCTGGCTCGGACAGAAGTCCCGGCCACTCTTGGAGACCTGATTCAAACTGCCACGCAGCTGGATCGACGCCTGAGAGAACGTCGTTCTGAACGATATCAAGTTCCACGCTCTACCTGGGCCCATCCAAGGCCCACTCTGGCTCCACAGCCACCTGCAGCTCCTCAAAACATAAACCTCCCGGATCCTGAACCTATGCAAGTTGGATTGGTCCGAGCCCCGCTTACCTTTCGAGGAGAGACTGCGGAGACGTCAAAACAACTTATGTCTGTACTGCGGAGAAGCCGGTCATTTCCTTCACTCCTGTCCAACAAGGCCTCGTAAGTCCAAACTACAACCTACTCTCAGCTACAATATTGCAAACCTTTCTCAGGCTCACGTTGTTCTTTTCATTTCCTTGCAGTTACCGGAAGGGGCAACTCGTCTACCGGCCATAGTTGATTCCGGGGCATGCAGCTGTTTCTTGGACGCTACATTGGCTCAAAAGCTTCATGTACCCCTTCGCAACAAAAACCATCCTTTTCAAATTCATTTAGCCGACGGTTCTCTACCCCGATCTGGACTTATCACGCAAGAAACCGCACCTATCCGTGCCACCACCAACTCCGGCCACCAGGAATTTCTACGTCTGGACCTCATTCCTTCCCCACTGTTTCCCATCATCCTGGGTCTTCCCTGGCTACAAGCACACCAACCGGTCATACAATGGCTAAAGAAAGAGGTCAATTTTACATCCTCATATTGTTCACAGAATTGCCTCCCACCTCCAGTTGTTTCCTGCTCTGCCGTGACAACCTCGCCTGAAACTCTCCGGAATGTTCCCTCCGTCTACCTGGAATTCCTGGATGTGTTCGACAAACAGCAAGCCGACTGCCTTCCGCCCCACCGACCGTATGATTGCCCCATTGACCTCTTACCCGGCGCCGAGATTCCCTTTGGCCGCATTTTTCCACTGTCCGAGACAGAATTAAAGGCCCTCAAGGCCTATATTGACGAAAATCTGCAAAAGAAATTTATTCGTCCCTCGTCTACCCCGGCTGGAGCGGGAATCTTTTTTGTTGAGAAAAAAGATGGAACTCTTAGACCTTGTATTGACTATCGGGAGCTCAATAAAGTTACAATTAAAAACAGATACCCGCTTCCCCTCATATCAGAATTATTCCAGCGGTTCCGATCAGCTCAAGTATTCTCTAAGTTGGACTTACGGGGTGCTTACAATCTCGTCAGAATTAGGGCAGGAGACGAGTGGAAAACTGCCTTCAGGTCAAGATTCGGGCATTTTGAGTACCTTGTTATGCCTTTTGGACTTTGCAATGCCCCAGCCACTTTTCAGCATTTAGTTAACGACATTTTCCGTGAACACCTGGACGATTTCCTGGTCGTGTATCTGGACGACATCCTTATTTTCTCACCTTCCTTAGACCTACATAGGTGCCATGTAAAGAGAGTGCTTACCATACTCAGAGAACATAGACTCTACTTAAAAGCTGAGAAATGTGAATTCGAGAAATCTTCCGTGCAATTCTTGGGATTCATTATATCCACCAGTGGCGTCGCCATGGACCCTCAAAAGGTTAAAGCTATTCAGGAATGGCCAGCCCCGGTGGACAAGAAAGGGGTGCAGCGGTTCATCGGCTTCGCCAATTTCTATCGACGGTTCATTGTGGGGTTCTCCTCCATCGTGAGCCCCATCACTCAGCTTACCCGCCAAGGTCATCCTTTTTGCTGGTCACCGGAGGCCCAAGAAGCATTCAGGAAACTAAAATTAGTTTTTTCTTCCGCTCCTGTTCTGCGACACCCCGATCCAATGTTGCCTTTTACCTTGGAAGTAGACGCCTCTGAGACTGCTACAGGAGCCGTGCTATCTCAGAGACAAGGGCCAAAGTCCCTACTACACCCTGTGGCCTATGCCTCTCGGAGACTAACTCCACCCGAAAAGAATTATGATGTAGGTGACAGGGAACTGCTTGCTATCAAATTTGCCCTAGAGGAGTGGAGGTATCTGCTAGAAGGATCGGCTCATCCTATAATGATCTTTACCGACCATAAAAACCTTGAATATCTGCGGACAGCAAAACGTTTAAAGCCCAGGCAAGCCCGTTGGGCTCTTTTTTTTTCTCGGTTTAATTTTCATCTCACTTACAGGCCTGGTTCAAAGAATGGAAAAGCAGACGCTCTTTCTAGAATGTTCCCTGAAACTCCATCCACAACTGAACCGAGCACCATTTTGTCATCTCGGAATTTTCTGCTAGTCTCTCAAATCGACCTGTTAAATTCTATTAAGGCTTCATCCAGACAATGTTCTGATCCAGAGGTGTCTTCATTGGTAAAACATCACGATATCTTTTTGTCCCGAGGGAAAATTTTCGTTCCATCAGAATCCAGACAACTGGTCTTGAGCACCTTTCACGACCGTAAACTAGCAGGTCATTTTGGAGCACGGAAGACCACGGAGATGGTTCTACGATACTTTTGGTGGCCAAGCTGCAGACAAGATTGTAAAGCCTACGTTGCCTCCTGTACCACTTGCCAACGTAATAAGGGTCCTAAAACCAAGACCTGGGGGTTACTCAAGCCTCTACCAGTTCCAGAACGGCCTTGGTCTGAAATCTCTATGGATTTTATTGTCGACTTACCACCTTCTGAAGGCTTCACCACAATCCTAGTCGTAGTAGATCGTCTCTCCAAAATGGCACATTTTGTGCCCATGATCGGTACTCCCTCTGCCCTAGAGACAGCCAAAGTCTTCTTCAGGGAAATCGTCAGGCTTCATGGGGTGCCCAGGAGCATCGTTTCAGATAGGGGTTCTCAATTCACCTCAAAATTTTGGAGGGAACTTTGTAAATCTTTGGAAGTCAAGACCTGCCTTTCCTCTGCCTACCACCCCCAGAGTAACGGCCAAACGGAAAGGACTAACCAAACGCTGGAGCAGTACCTCCGATGTTTCTGTTCCGCCTCTCAAGATGACTGGTCGTCCCTCTTACCTTCCGCTAAATTCGCCTATAATAATTCCGTCCATGCCACCACGAATCAAACACCCTTTTGGGCCAACTATGGCTTTCACCCGCCCTTTCTTCCCGATGCCCTCCCAGAAACACCTGTTCCGGCGGCCCAAGAGCATTTAACAGCTATCCAATTAAACTTTCTACAATTACAAAGAGTGATGCAACGGGCCCAGGAGGACTACAAAAGATTTTACGACAAAGGAAGGAAAGATTGTCCTACTTTTGAAGTCGGAGAAGAGGTTTGGCTATCTGCTACTAATTTAAAATTACCGGTTCCCTCTCGAAAGTTGGGTCCAAGATTCATTGGCTCTTTCAGGATCAAGCGCAAGATCAACGCGGTGGCCTTTAAACTCTCGTTGCCGGATTCCTACAGGATCCATCCAGTATTCCATGCCTCTCTCCTGAAACCTGTTACCCCTGATCCTTTCCAAGGAAGAGAAAGACCTCCGCCTCCACCAGTAGAGGTCGAGGGAGAGGAAGAATTTGAAGTTGAGTCCATCATCAGCTGTAGGAAAAGAGGTAGACAGCTTCAGTATTTGATTAAATGGAGGGGCTATCCCCCGGAAGATAACTCATGGGAACCTGCAAGAAATCTGCATGCTCCACGTCTAATCCGAACTTTTCATCAGGAACACCCAGAGTTGATGTCCAGGTTGGGCGTCCGGAGTCCGCCCCTTGGGGGGGGCACTGTCAGGGTCCCAGCGCTCACAGCGCTCAATCCGTGCACAGGCACGTTAGAATCGCGTCACGGCGCGTGCCCGCGCATCTGGGGCGCGCGCGCGTGCGTGGCACAGCGGCGTGGCACGTGCACGAGCGCGCGGACGTGCGCGCCTCCTCCCGGGACCAATCACAGACCTGACAGGCCTATTTAAACCAGCCCCTGTCTTTGCACAGGTTGCTGGTTTATCGTCAGCTCTGAGTAAAGCTTTGACACTTTGACTTGTGCCCTTTGACCTGGATTTACTTCCCGACTCAGCTCTCACCTGGAAACCTGACCTTGGCCTGTTTGTGAACTCTCCTGCCTTCTTGAACCCCTTTTGACCTCGGACCGTGACCTGGATTTGCTTCTGTCTCCTGCCCTTGAACTTCGGCTTACATACCTGGACTTGTCTTAGCGCTACCCGGAACCCAGACTTTTTACCTGTACCCGGACCTGCTTCCATTCGTCTGCTGGCTTTTGAACTGTGCCCTGGGACTTTACCACTTCCACCTGCCTTGGTGACCCTCCAGCATCTGCAGCACATCTCAGCCTCTGACCTCCAGTGCCTGCATCCTATCTACCTACCCCCCCGGTACCGGTACCTCCTTGTGCCTCTGCCTCCTGTCTCCAATTCCAGGGGGCAGGTGCGCTTGGTCGTAAAGGTGAGCCGTCCTCAGCATCTCGGCCTCGGTAAGTACTTGTGTTTCTGACAGCAACCCAGCGGAAGAGCTGGCAACAGAGCAGAGTGCCCCGGGCCTCTGCTCCCAACTAACAGAAGAGGGGGTTCCTGGGGTAGTGGGTGGGACCTTAGTCTCCACTGGCACAACCCCAGAACATGGTACAGGACTGGGACAGGAGGATGTCGGCTTTGCTTTGCAAGCACCGGGGGGTTTTCACCTAGCACCAGTGGATGGGACTTCAGTCTCCACTGGTATACCCCAGGAATGGGGGGCAGTTGGCCCAGACCCCCAACAGCATGATGGACTGAGCCCAGCCACCCTGCCTTCTCTCCAGCGGCTGAAAGGACTCCAGGGAGAAGGGCCAGACCAGGCCTCTCCCCAGCGGCAGGCATGTTCTCTGAGAGAGGCAGAGGTTGGCGGGGTGAGTAATGCTCAGTTCGGAGCAATTTATTTGGGGTACGGTGTGGATACCAGCATTGGAGGACTGGAACTACTGACGGACTTCGGAGTCAACCCATTTGGGGTTCTCTCCTGTGTCCGTCTCCCACTGAAAGGGGAGAGATGTAACGGTATGAACCGTGACAACCAGAGTTTTTGGAAGGATGAGAGATACTCCTGTGCCAGGGACACTAATAACCCCTGGGTTGAAGTCCACCCTGTGCCCTTGTAGGCGTAGGGTGGCTAATAGAATCATAATTCATGTATTACATGAGATGGGACATTAATAATAATTCATATGGCAGGATACTGGAATATTACAAAGTTACATAGTTAGTCAGGTTGAAAAAAGACACAAGTCCATCCAGTTCAACCATAAAAAATAAATGAATAAACAAACAAAATAAAACACAGTACATCACATACAACCCAACTCCATACCCACAGTTGATCCAGAGGAAGGCAAAAAAAAAACAGCAGAGCGATGATCCAATTTGCTACAGGAGGGGAAAAAATTCCTTCCTGATCCCCCGAGAGGCAATCGGATTTACCCCGGATCAACTTTACCTACAAATCTTAGTACTCAGTTATATTACGTGCATTTAGGAAAGAGTTCAGGCCTCTCTTAAAGCAATCTACTGAGCTGGCCAGAACCACCTCTGGAGGGAGTCTGTTCCACATTTTCACAGCTCTTACTGTGAAGAAACCTTTCCGTATTTGGAGGTGAAATCTCTTTTCCTCCAGACGTAAAGAGTGCCCCCTTGTCCTCAGTGTTGACCATAAAGTGAATAACTCAACACCAAGTTCACTATATGGACCTCTTATATATTTGTACATGTTGATCATATCCCCCCTTATTCTCCTCTTCTCAAGAGTAAATAAATTCAGTTCCTCTAATCTTTCCTCATAGCTGAGCTCCTCCATGCCTCTTTTCAGTTTGGTTTCTCTTCTCTGCACTTTCTCCAGTTCTCCGATATCCTTTTTGAGAACTGGTGCCCAAAACTAGACTGCATATTCCAGATGAGGTCTTACTAATGATTTGTACAGGGGCAAAATGATATCTCTATCTACAAGAAAGGACTTTGCTCGCTTTGGAAACTGCAGCTTGGCATTGCATGTCATTATTGAGCTTATGATCAACTAAAACCCCCAGATCTTTCTCCACTACAGATCCCCCTAGCATGTATGATGCATGCATATTCTTAGCCCCTAAGTGCATAACTTCACATTTATCAACATTAAACCTCATCTGCCACTTAGGCCTCGTACACATGATCGGACATATCCGATGAAAACGGTCCGCGGACCATTTCCATCGGATATGTCAGATCGGGAGTTTGATCCGATGGCGTGTACACACCATCGGATCAAATTCCCCGCCGCCGGACGGCGCGGTGACGCGGCGGTGACGTTGACGCCGCCGCGTCATCGCCACGTCACCGCACCAGGAAGTAAAACACTTCCGCGCATGCGCCGAATCCATTCGGCGGCAGCGCGGTGGCGGTGGGGGACGACATGTCTGCTGGTAAGTGTACTAACCAGCAGACATGTCGGGCGGACAGATTCCCACCGGATAGATTTCAAAGCATGCTTTGAAATCTGTCGGGTGGAGAAATCTGTCCGCTAGCCCATACACACGAGCGGAGATGTCTGCTGAAACGGTCCATCGGACCGTTTTCAGCGGACATATCCCCTTGTGTGTACGCGGCCTTAGTCGCTTACTTAGACAGAGCATTGAGGTCAGCTTGTAAATTGGAGACATCCTGCAAGGACGTTATTCCACTGCATAGCTTGGTGTCATCTGCAAAAACAGAAATGTTACTTTTGATCTCAGACCCAATATCATTTATAAATATATTGAAAAGTAAGGGACCCAACACCGAACCTTGGGGTACACCACTGATAACCTTGGACCATTCAGAGTAAGAATCATTAACCACAACTCTCTGAATCCTGTCTTTCAGCCAGTTTTCTATCCATTTACAAACCAATATATCCAATTACCTTACACATGAGCCTTGTGTGGGGAACTGTTTTGAACGCTTTTGCAAAATCTAAGTATACCACGTCCACTGCCATGCCTCTGTCCAGGGTTTTACTTACCTCTTCATAAAAAGAAATCAGGTTTGTCTGACAACTTCTGTCTTTCATGAATCCATGCTGTCTGCTGTTTAAATAGTTTGTTTCCAGCAAGAACTCATCCATGTGGTCTTTTATTAAACGTTCCAGTATCTTCCCAACTATAGAAGTTAAACTAACAGTGGTTCATGTTGACTTGAGACCAGGTCAACAAGACAGTGACTCATCCCTCTGTATAATAGGCTTTTAAAATGCTAAGTGGCCCGACATTTCATTGTATAAAGGTGTTAATTCAGGTCTTCTGCTATACCTTTCAATTGTCTGATAACACGGTTTAAATCCTATTAATGCCCAGGTGTCAGAGACAGTACGTCTGTCTAAAGATATGGTTTGAATGGAAAATCATTGTGTGACAGCATTTTGTTTTGATGTCATTATCTACAGGAATGTCATTCTCTCTGGGTTAAGTCATGCTAAATACATCGGTGCCAAAATGTCTAGATAATTAGCCCCAGTGAATGAATAGGGGGGTGTAGATTGCATTGTCCTGTGATTAACTGTAACATCTTGTACTGTATAAAAAGCTGAGAAGAAAGAATTAAAGTGTGCATATCCTTGGAAACAAGTACAGAGCAGAGTCTCGTCTTGATTATGGGAAATGGATCGTGTATGCAAGATTGTCACAGTGTGTCAGATAAGCTTGTCGTGGTTGGATGGAAGGTCGTAAACGGTGGTGACCGTTACACTTGGTAATATATTGTAGCACCAAGGGGCTCTGCGTAGTGGGATTGGACTGATCTGTTGCTCCATATCAACCCAGCGTTTATAATACCCGTGCCTATACCAGTCTACCAAACTTGTCAGGTGGGCCGGTTGGTAATACTTGACAATGTTAGACAAGGAGAAAAAAATTGCGCATACCTAATGAGAAAAATTAAAAAAAAGCTGCGATACAAAAATGTTATACAACATAAACAAATATAGAGAAAGAGGTGGAATCGCGCTAAAAAAATATTGAGACCTAATGAAGGGCACAATGTGATGAACACAGTCAATGCGGGATACAGTCTGTAGACCCACAGAGACACACTAAAACCACACCACGAAACACATGAACATCTCCTTCCGTGTATAGAGCGCTGGGGAGTGAGGGGAGGAGACGTTCCCACGTCATCGCAACTATACGGAAGGACGTACGCGTTCTACTAAGCCGGCCGGCACCTTGTTTTTAAAGCTTCATTATCACTTTCGTTTGTAACACGTGGGACACAATCATGAAGTGGAACGGAATTTATTGGATATTTCAAACTTTTTTAACAAATAAAAAACTGAAAAATTGGGCGTGCAAAATTATTCAGCTTAATACTTTTGTAGCGCCACCTTTTGCTGCGATTAC
Organism: Rana kukunoris; assembly: GCA_029574335.1. Lineage (NCBI taxonomy): Eukaryota > Metazoa > Chordata > Amphibia > Anura > Ranidae > Rana > Rana kukunoris. The sequence continues at coordinate 43,520 of JAJQKJ010002246.1, forward strand.
AGCTGTAAGTCGCTTGGGGTATGTCTCTATTAGTTTTTCACATCGAGAGACTAACATTTTTGCCCATTCCTCCTTGCAAAACAGCTCGAGCTCAGTGAGGTTGGTTGGAGAGCGTTTGTGAACAGCAGTTTTCAGTTCTTTCCACAGATTCTCGATTGGATTCAGGTCTGGACTTTGAGTTGGCCATTCTAACACCTGGATATGTTTATTTGTGAACCATTCCATTGTAGATTTTGCTTTATGTTTTGGATCATTGTCTTGTTGGAAGACAAATCTCCATCCCAGTCTCAGGTCTTTTGCAGACTCCATCAGGTTTTCTTCCATAATGGTCCTGTATTTGGCTCCATCCATCTTCCCATCAATTTTAACTATCTTCCCTGTCCCTGCTGAAGAAAAGCAGGCCCAAACCATGATGCTGCCACCATCATGTTTCACAGTGGGCATGGTGTGTTTTGCATTGTTGCCAAAATGTTCGATTTTGGTTTCATCTGACCAGAGCACCTTCTTCCACATGTTTGGTGTGTCTCCCAGGTGGCTTGTGGCAAACTTTAAACGACACTTTTTATGGATATCTTTAAGAAATGGCTTTCTTCTAGCCACTCTTCCATAAAGGCCAGATTTGTGCAGTATACGACTGATTGTTGTTCTATGGACAGAGTCTCCCACCTCAGCTGTAGATCTCTGCAGTTCATCCAGAGTAATCATGGGCCTCTTGGCTGCATCTCTGATCAGTGTTCTCCTTGTATGAGCTGAAAGTTTAGAGGGAAGGCCAGGTCTTCGTAGATTTGCAGTGGTCTGATACTCCTTCCATTTCAATATTATTGCTTGCACAGTGCTCCTTGGGATGTTTAAAGCTTGGGAAATCTTTTTGTATTTAAATCTGGCTTTAAACTTCTCCACAACAGTATCTTGGACCTGCCTGGTGTGTTCCTTGTTCTTCATGATGCTCTCTGCGCTTTAAACGGACCTCTGAGACTATCACAGTGCAGGTGCATTAATACGGAGACTTGATTACACAAATAAAAACCAAAAGATTCAAATAAAATTTTTTTTTTTTATAAGATGTTAGGCACATAATCCATTTAATACAAAGCAGATAAACCTCTCGCATCCACTTTCTATTCCCAAATAATTTTCGTACAAGTCATTCTGAATTGAGAAAGCTTGTCGGCTGACCAGCAAAATGTCCTAAAATACAGCATGTCAAGTTACCTTGATTTATTGATTGACCTGAATGAATGAGAACCTTCAGGCCGCGTACACACGACCGAATCTATCTGCTGGAAACGGTCTGACAGACCGTTTCAGCAGACAGATTCGATTGTGTGTACGGGCAAACAAACGGATTTGACCAGCAGACAGATTTTAAAGCCTGCTTTAAAATCTGTCTGCTGGGAACCCGTCGGACCGATATGTCTGCTGGTTAGTACGCTAACCAGCAGACATATCTGCTCGCACATGCGTCGAATGGATTAGACGCATGCGCGGAAGTGTTTTACTTTCTGGTGCGGTGACGTGGCGGCGTCATCGCCACGTCACAGCGCTGTCTGCCGGTGGGGATTTTGGTTTTATCGTGTGTACAGCGATCAAACCAAAATAGCCAGCAGACAAATCTGTTCAAATCGGTCTGTCAGACCGATTTGAACAGATTTATTTGCTCGTGTGTATGCGGCCTCAGACATCCACATCCACAGTCCAAGGATCTTGTCTGCTTAAAGAGTACCGAGATAAACTCTGGATATAAATCTTCAATGTTCTGTTTAATCCATGAATCAGAAGTTGCACTATTATTACCAAACTCACTCATCAGTGTCTTTATGGACCTTGCTTTGTCCACTGGTGGGCAGTCATGTTGGAACAGGAAGGGGCCATCCCCAAACTGTTCCCACAAAGTTGGGAGCATAAAATTGTCCAAAATGTCTTGGTATGCTGACGTCTTAAGAGTTCCCTTCACTGGAACTAAGGGGCCAACTCAACCCCTGAAAAACAACCCCACATCATAATCCCCCCTCCCCCACAACATAATCCCTCCTCCATCAAATGATTTGGACCAGTGCACAAAGCAAGGTCCATAAAGACATGAATGAGCGAGTTTGGGTTTGAATTGGTTTGACTGGCATGCACAGAGTCCTGACCTCAACCTAATAGAACACCTTTGGAATGAATTTGTGTGGAGACTGCGGGCCAGGTCTTCTCATCCTACATCAGTGCCTGACCTCACAAATGCCCTTCTGGAAGAATGGTCAAACATTTCCATAGACACCCTCCTAAACCTTGTGGACAGCCTTCCCAGAAGAGGTGAAGCTGTTATATACTTGGATGCCATTAAAGTTCCTGTGCGTGTAAAGGCAGGCATCCCAATACTTTTGCCAATATAGTATATATACTGTATATTCTTTTTATACCAAGTCCATTGTTTGGACTTGGTACCTGCCGAAGGGTAATTCCAGCAGCAAACTAAAAGAAATATTAAAGTTCCCCCCAGCACAAAAACACACACACACTGTACACATACACTGTACACACACACTGTACACACACACTACACACACACTGTACACATACTGCAGCTGCTGACTTTTAATCTTAGGACACTTACCTGTCCTGGAATCCGGCAATGTTGGTACCCCAGACAATGTTTCCATCGGCTCTCGGGTGCTGCCACCGCCATTGCCTATAAGGGCCAATTCATACCACATGCAGTCCAGTGCATTTTTTTTTCTGCATGGAGGTTATATGGTTTTTAATGGCATAGTTCACGCCAGTCCTTGCAGTTCCAGTGCGTTCCAATTCCAGAAAAAAAAGTAGAACATGCTGCATTTTTCCTGCACTGTACTGTAACACTGTAAAGCACATCAAAAACTCACTGAAACGCACCTGAACACACATATCCTTATTTAAGGTTAAGAAAAAAGAGGGGGCAAAAATGCACCGGAATTAATCAAAAACACGCATGCAGAAAAGCATCTGGAATGCATGTGGACTGCGGTTCTATGGTGTGAACTGGCCCTAGGGGAAACTGGCCTTGCAGCTTCATAGCCAGTTCCCTACTGTGCATGCCCAAAGTGTTCTGCACTTTCTGAATGGCCCAGCAGCGGAGGGAGGAGGGGGATGAACTTCTGACTGATCTCCCGGCTGCGAATAATAGGAACCTGCTCTCCTCCCCCGAAAGGTGCCAAATTTCACAATGGAGGGGGGGAAGAGGCAGATAAGTGGATCTTCCACTTTTGGGTGGAACTCTGCTTTAAGTGTCATATCCCTGCCCAAGCTGCACTGCTGCCGTGTGTCAATACAAGGCTGGGCTGGAAGATAAATATGTAAGTGATGAGAGCTGCATTCTTGTGTGTGTGTGTGTGTGTGATATATATATATATATATATATAAAATCAGTGGTGGCCCGTCCATAGGGGGCGCCCGGGCGCCGCCCCCTCCCCCCAGTCAGTAAAAAAAAAAAGATTAAAAAAATTATTTTTTTTTAAACATGTCCCTTTAAGAAAAAAAAAATTACACAAAAAGGTCCTTATGTGCACTGTGTCTGAGCGCCGGGCATAGTGCTGTATGGGTAGCGCCACGTCTGTGCAATCACGGGATTGCAGAAGAGGCGAGACATTGGCAGCCATAAAACGCTTTTGTGGCGCTCTCCATCCCGCCACAACTTCCGGCGCGATGGACTGTGTTATTATGGCCGGGCGGGTGAACACACTATAGTGTTCCGATGTAGTACAGGAAGTGACGTCGCTCAGTGGAACGCAGCACCTGTGCAGATGTGGAACAGGTAAGCTATGCCTTCCATACATTCCCCTCTTCCCCTCTGCTGATCCTCTACTATATGCTATGGCTGCAGCGCTCATCCACCCCCTCCCCTCGGTGAAATTATCGGCTGGCACCCCCATGCATTCCCCTCTCTTCATCTCTGCTGATCATCTACTGATGTGGTAGCCGCAGCACCGTCCATCCACTCCACTTGGATGAAATTAGCGTCTGTCACCCACATGGATTCCCCTCATCCCCTCTGCTAATCATCTACTGTGTCGGCCACCCCACCCCCCCGCGATCCGCGGCAAAATTAGCGGCACCCGCACCCCCCCGCGCTTATTCTGTAAAAATAGCGGCCGACAATGGCTCCCCCTCCCCCCGCTTATTAAAAAAAAAAATGTATATATTTAAATTACAGCAAGAATAGTGGCCGTCACATACCATTCCCCCCCCTCTCCAGCCCCCCCGCTTATTATTTATTTTATATGTAAATAGGTTACACAAAATAGCAGCCGTCACATTTCAACCCCCCCCCCCCGGCTTATTAGCAAAATGTCTTTTATATGTAAATTAGAATTAGTGCAAAAATAACAGCCGTCACATTTCATCCACCACCCACCTGCTTATTAAAGCAGTTTTTTTATTCAGCCGCTTGTTTGGCGACAACATTTTTTGTACATTGAGAGTGCAGCCACACTAGCGCCACAACCCCCCCCCTTCCCTGCTTATTAACTTTTTATTCGGCAACAATAACGGAACCCCCCCACCCATTTATCAATTATTTAGCCATTCGGTGTTCGTGGCAGCAGCTGAACCCCCCCCCCGGCTTATCAACTTTTTTTTACATTCGTGTTCGGCGATAGCAGCGGCACATACACCCCCCCGGCTTATTAACATTAGGTGTTTAGCACAACCCCGCTTTTATTTGTTCTTTAACATTAGGAGCGGCACAAGCACCAACCCCCCCCCCCCCCCCCCGGCTAATTTACATTTAATCGCATTGCACGGACATCGCCGCAAATCACATGCGACTTTGCACCACGCAGCAGTGTGAACCGGCCCTGAGCCTAGGTTTCCACAAATCTGATGGCTAGAAATGTTAACTGTGCAGTTGGCCCATCAGCATGCAGTTCACATGCACAAAAAGCCGCTTTTCATTTAGGCTCAGTTTCCACTTGTGCTAATTGTCCTGCGACTTGGGACTGGAAAGTTGCATGACAAGTCGTACCCGATGATTTCCAATGAGAACCGTTCATATCTGTGCAACGTCAGGTCACAGCGACTTCACAGTAGTCCCTGCACTACCTTTGTCCCACTTTGATGTGGTTTGAGGTCCATAGACCTCCAGAATATATAGGCATTGCTTCAAGTCGCTGCAAAATCGTGGCAAAAAATTGTGGCAGAATCTTGCGACTTTCAGGCTTTTCAGGCTAACGCAGCCTGAAAGTTGCACGATTCTGACGCAATTTTGATGTGACTTAAAGCAATGCCTGTGTATTCTGGAGTCTTTGGACCTCAAGTTGCATCAAAGTGGGACCAAAGTAGTGCAGGGACTACTTTGAAGTCGCTGTGACTTAAAGTCGCACAGATATGAATGGTTCTCATTGGAAATCATGGGGTACAACTTGTCATGCAACATTGAAGTCCCAAGTTGCAGGACAAGTTGCACAAGTGGAAACGGAGCCTAAATAAAAAGCGTTTTTTTTTTTTGTGCATGTGAACTGCATTCTGATGGGCCAACTGCACAGTTAACATTGCTAGCCATCAGATTTGTGGAAACCTAGGCTCAGGGCCGGTTCACACTGCTGCGTGGTGCAAAATCGCATTTGATTTGCACATTCAAAGCCTGGTAATCTAATGCAGTATCTTCAGTATCTGGTAATCTCATGCAGTATCTGGTAATCTCATGCATTATGTCTGCAGTCTCTGGTAATCTCGTGCCTATTTAGAGTCCTTCATTACTAACAGTGTAACTTTTTCATTGGTTTGCGCTGATCTGTAAGGCTGCACTATAATACCATGCTTTGTTATGCTGGGGCTATATACTCTGTCCTGTGATGCTGAGCTGTATACTCCTGACACTATGAGTGGAATACAGGGGACGGAGTGTGTGGATTTTTAAGGGGTGTGGCTTATGAGAAGTGGGAGGAACCAAACATGGATGGGTGGGGTCTTGCGCCCCCCCCATCCTAAAACTTCACCAGCCGCCACTGATATATATATATATATATATACAGTATATACACACACATAGTATATATATCACACTTATATAGCAGAATGAAGGTACAGTATATATCTCTAGAATGCATCTCCCATCACTTACATGTATAAATATTGTCCCCATTTCTTTTTTCTTGTTCCTTTTATTGGGATGGGGGGTGATTTCTGTGCCTACAATCTCCTAATATGTAAATCCAGCTCTGGGGGAAAATTAATTAAACAGGATTATAGCCGACTGCAATCAGAATCAATACAGCAAGTGTGTGGGAGGAAGTGGGAACCAGAGAGTAGAACTTTCACCTCTCACTTCCTGTTTCTGGTAAGGCCTAGTCTGTGGAAGGCTGGAAGCATGCTGGATAGAACTCTCTGTATCAGGTAAGTGTCTTTTATCAAATAACTTTAGAATTGTGAAAGGTTGGTGCATGAGTTAAAGGGGTTGTAAAGGTAAAAGTTTTTTTTACCTTAATGCATCCTATGCATTAAGGTAAAAAAACATCTCACAGCACCACTCCACCTCCCCCCCCCCCCCCCCGAGTCCCCGTTTTACTTACCTTACCATTCGAATCTCCCGGGCGCGTCCACGTCATCCTCTTCGGTTTCCAGCCTGGCCGTTGATTGGCTAGGCTGGGTGGATTGATAGCAGCGCAGCCATTGGCTGGCGCTGCTGTCAATCACAGCGGATGACGCGGCGCGCCGGGGGCGGAGCCGAGTGATACAGTCGGCGGCTATGGCTTTCCACCGTGTGAGCGCCCTCGCATGAAGATGGAAAGCTTTTGCGAGGAGGAGCCCAGACAGCCGCCGAGGGACCCCAGAAGACAGCTTTCCGGGCCACTCTGTGCAAAACGAACTTCACAGTGGAGGTAAGTATAACATGTTTGTTGTTTTAAAAAAAAAAACCTGACTTTAGTGTCGCTTTAAGTTTTATTTGTCTATTCCCTGCTAAATAGTTCTTATTCTGTATCTTCCCAGTTACCATACAGCATGTGCACAGTGCTAAAAAGAAGTTATATATAGCTCATCTTCCACAACATGTCACCATGCTGCACAGTGGAGAGCTGGTAGCCTTAGGCCTGGGGAGCAAGTTAGGGTTGCCACCTGTCCGGTTTTGACCCGGACAGTCCGGGTTTGGACACATGTGCCCGGTTTTGAAGCCTCCTGAAACCCGGGCACATTTAAAAAAAAAAAAAAAAAAAAAAAAAAAATTTTTTTTTTTTTTTTTTAGCTGTCCATCCTGGCCCGGCCGCAACAGAGCTGCACATCCCCGGCTCCACCAGCTTGCCTGAGTGTTAGTAGAAGGTGTGGCGCCCGCAGCAGTGCTCTCTGTTAGCCCCCCGGCCGGGCTGTAAACATGTGTGCAACTTCTCACTGTGCTAGCCCCTCCCCCTCCCTCCCTCCGGCGCGCCTCCGTCTGCATTGTGTGCTGCAGAGTGGAAGAGGACACATGGGACACAGAGTGCTCAGCTCTTCTCTGACTGGCTACAGAATACACATGGAGGTGGGTGGATGGGCGGACCATACACTACCCCCACCATACACTAAACATACAGTTCTGCCCCCCCCTGCATATACCATTACCATCCACAGCCGTATATACAGTTCTGCCCCCCCTCCATACCATCCACAGCCATACATACAGTCCTTCCCCCCCCTGCATATACCATCCACAGCCATACATACAGTCCTGCCCCCCCTCCATATACCATCCACAGCCATACATACAGTCCTGCCCCCCCCCTCCATATACCATCCACAGCCATACATACAGTCCTGCCCCCCCCTCCATACAGGGCCGGATTAACAGAGGGGCTGATGGAGCGGGGGTTGTAGCTCGATGACCAGAGGTCACAGAAACCCCACATTTGGGGGGTAGTCAGTTGAAGACCTACCCCACAACTGGTCAAAATATGGGATGGCTATCATTTATGGTTCCGGAGATACGGGCCTGCTTGCACAGCCTGTCAGAAGCTACATACAGAGCGGCCATTATAAATACAAGCTGACACACTGCAGCAGACTGAGAAAAAAAAATCATCATTAATTTTTTGCTAGAAAATTACTCTATGGTGGTCTTTGCAACTTTTTATGTTGCACGGCATAGAGCTGCACGATTCTGGCTAAAACAACAACTGCAATTTTTTTGCTTAGAAGATAGATGACGATTCTCTCACGATTCGTGCGGCATAACATCATCTTTCACATTAAAATGAAAAAAAAAAAAAATGGACTAACTTTACTGTTTTGTTTTTATGGTTTTTATTATTCAATGAAGTGGGCAAATGCAGCGTGACATAAAATATTGCAGCAATTCCCATTTTTGTCTCTGCTAATATATATATAATGTTTGGTGGTTCCAAGTAATTTTCTAGCAAAAAATATTGCTTTTTAACAAGTGTTGGACTTTAAGTGGTTACATTTCTTGCATTTACACACAGAAGTTTGATCTAAAAAGGAAGTTGGTTACAGTGTTTCATGTTGTTTACAAACTTGGCAGACTGCCCGGATATTTTCTTTACACACAGAAAGTTTATCCCTTTGATCTATGAAGAAAGTGTTAGTTACAATGCTTCCTGCTAACTTAGCAGACTGTCCAGATATTTTCTTTTGACAGCTGAAAGTCTCTCCACTTGTTATATGAAAGAATCAGCAAACTCTGCATTGGAGATGTCAGGGGGTTTGAATCGACATCACAATTTTTTAACGATTAATTGTGCAGCTCTAGCACGGTACTGTATTTGCGCAGCAATTTTTCAAACGTGTTTTTTTTTTGGAAATAAAGTGTTTCATTCATTAAAAAAACCCACTAAAGTTAGCACGATTTTTTTTTTTAATAGATTGACTCGTGTAAACCAGCTAGCCCATACATAGATCGACTATGGCTGGTCTCTGCATAATTGGTGTAATTTCAATTCATGTATGACCCGCTTAACCACTATGCAGTCCCTAAACATCCTTCCACTCCTATACATTGTGCCCACTGTCATACCCTCCACACTCCTCTCCTGTTCATACTGCCCACTGTCATACCCTCCACACTCCTCTCCTGTACATACTGCCCACTGTCATACCCTCCACACTCCTCTCCTGTACATACTGCCCACTGTCATACCCTCCACACTCCTCTCCTGTACATACTGCCCACTGTCATACCCTCCACACTCCTCTCCTGTACATACTGCCCACTGTCATACCCTCCACACTCCTCTCCTGTACATACTGCCCACTATCATACCCTCCACACTCCTCTCCTGTACATAGTGCCCACTATCATACCCTCCACACTCCTCTCCTGTACATACTGCCCACTATCATACCCTCCACACTCCTCTCCTGTACATAGTGCCCACTATCATACCCTCCACACTCCTCTCCTGTTCATACTGCCCCCATCATACCCTCCACACTCCTCTCCTGTACATACTGCCCACTCTCATACCCTCCACACTCCTCTCCTGTACATACTGCCCACTGTCATACCCTCCACACTCCTCTCCTGTACATACTGCCCACTGTCATACCCTCCACACTCCTCTCCTGTACATACTGCCCACTATCATACCCTCCACACTCCTCTCCTGTACATAGTGCCCACTATCATACCCTCCACACTCCTCTCCTGTACATACTGCCCACTATCATACCCTCCACACTCCTCTCCTGTACATAGTGCCCACTATCATACCCTCCACACTCCTCTCCTGTTCATACTGCCCCCATCATACCCTCCACACTCCTCTCCTGTACATACTGCCCACTCTCATACCCTCCACACTCCTCTCCTGTACATACTGCCCACTGTCATACCCTCCACACTCCTCTCCTGTACATACTGCCCACTGTCATACCCTCCACACTCCTCTCCTGTACATACTGCCCACTATCATACCCTCCACACTCCTCTCCTGTACATAGTGCCCACTATCATACCCTCCACACTCCTCTCCTGTACATAGTGCCCACTGTCATACCCTCCACACTCCTCTCCTGTTCATACTGCCCCCATCATACCCTCCACACTCCTCTCCTGTACATACTGCCCACTGTCATACCCTCCACACTCCTCTCCTGTACATACTGCCCACTGTCATACCCTCCACACTCCTCTCCTGTACATACTGCCCACTGTCATACCCTCCACACTCCTCTCCTGTTCATACTGCCCCCATCATACCCTCGCACTCCTCTCCTGTACATAGTGCTCCCATCATACCCTCCACACTCCTCTACTGCATATACTGGTCACTGTTACACCCTCTTCACTCCTTTCCTGCAAGTAATACCTACCCTCTGCACTCATTTCCTGTACATAATGTCTTACACTTTGCACTCCTTTCCTACACATACCAACATACGCGCCACACTCTTGTATATACTGTTGTAAATTCTGCACTCCCTCCCTGCACATACTGTAATACCCTCTGTACTTAATGAAAATTAAAAGGTGAACTAATGCCCCTGATCTCCACTGCACTTACCTCTGTAGTAATGGAAGAGTTTTATTTTTTTTAAATGATTGTGCTGAGGTTTATTCATGTCAGTGAGACTCTTACTTGTGGCACAGCAAAGTGAGCATATTTTATAGGTAAAATAATTATTTTGTTTAATTTAATCATGCCTCGTGAGGCCCCTCCCTCAATATGGCCACACCCACCATATGTAGTGGCGTGTTCGGGTTTGGCTTGAGGAAAAGGTGGCAACCCTAGAGCAAGTCCAGTCAAGGTGCCCACGGATCAGGTAAAACAGTCTAAGGTTTTACATTATCACAAAGGTGGGGGAGGGGCAGGGAGGACAATGTGGCCCTCCATGGCCCCTGGGGGATTGTACCATCATGGCCTTCAGTAACTAAAGTGCAAACAAGTCCCTGTATGAATCCCTCAGAGCTGGGGACCTGACCCCCCCCTCACAACTAGTAAAGGACTACAAGTCCCAGCATGAACCCCTGAGATTTAAGAATGTGACCCCTTTAGATCTTACAGATTAATGCTGTGACCCGTAGTTCTTCACTAGTGGGGAGGGGGTTTGTGACACATCCTGAACACTGAGGGGTTCATGCTGGGACCTGTTGTTCTTCACTAGTTGGGGGTGCAATACATCCTCAGCTGAGGGGTTCATGCTGTGACCTGTAGTCTTTCACTAGTTCGGGGTGCAATACATCCTCAGCTGAGGGGTTCATGCTTTGACCTGTAGTCCTTCACTTGTTGGGGATGCAATACATCCTCAGCTGAGGGGTTCATGCTGTGACCTATAGTCCTTCACTTGTTGGGGATGCAATACATCCTCAGCTGAGGGGTTCATGCTGTGACCTATAGTCCTTCACTTGTTGGGGATGCAATACATCCTCAGTTGAGGAGTTCATCCTGTGACCTATAGTCCTTCACTTGTTGGGGATGCAATACATCCTCAGCTGAGGGGTTCATCCTGTGACCTATAGTCCTTCACTTGTTGGGGATGCAATACATCCTCAGCTGAGGGGTTCATCCTGTGACCTATAGTCCTTCACTTGTTGGGGATGCAATACATCCTCAGCTGAGGGGTTCATGCTGTGACCTTTAGTCCTTCACTTGTTGGGGATGCGATACATCCTCAGCTGAGGGGTTCATGCTGTGACCTGTAGTCCTTCACTAGTTGAAGGGACGGGGACACGTCCTCAGCTCTGAGGGGTGTAGTCCCTCACTAGGGGAGGGGTGCAGGGGTACACATTCTGAGATTTGAGGGGTTCATGCTGGGACCTGTAGTCCTTCACTTTTGGGGTATCATATCCCCAAAAGTAAGTGACTGCAATTCCCAGCATGACCCCTGGTTGGCATCTAAGGATATGACCACCTCTGCTGCCAGCTCATGCTCCCATGACATACATGGTCCACTGCATTCACTGCTCCCGACCTCACCTCAGGCAAGTTGACTCTGGAGAGGTGCTCCTGGCACAGTCAGTGACAGTTCCCTTCCATCGGGCAGGCTCCGAGGTGCATGCCGTTGCGCAGGAGAAGATGGGTGGAGTCAAACAGTAGTAGGCGCCACGAGGAGGAGGCAGAAGATCCTCCTCCGCTCTGAATGCTGCGGCCTCAGCCTCTCTTTTCTCCTCAGGATCGCAACGTCATTGGTTGCTAGACACCAGACAGCAGGTGATCCTAGCAAATAGTGCAGACAATAGAGGCCAGCAGTGGAACAGATGGGTCTCGGCCAGCTGGGTCACTCTCTGTGGCACACAGAGAGAGACAACGCTCCACATTTCCCTACACAAAGCGAGACCCCGCTCCACATTGCCTGCACAGAGAGAGACCCTGCTTCACATTTCCCTGAAATTGTCCACACAGGGAGACCACTCCTCAAGAAAATTGCTTGCCTCGTACACACCACTATTGTTTTTTTCTGCTCAACCCAGTGAGTTGAATGGAAAAAAAAAAAACAGACAGCTCCAGTTGGAGCTGCTGTACTAAGCAATCTCCCCTGCTGCTCTTTTGTGTTCTGATGGGGACTGCCCCCTGCCAGTTCACTCAGGTCAGTGCTCACAGCCAGCAATGATTGGAAAAAAAAGACAGGCTGGCTGTATTTAAGTCAATTGATAGATCAACTTCAGTACAGCCAGCTTGTCCATACATGGATAGAAATTCAACTGGTTTAGCAGAAATGTTGATCTGTCTATGGTGGCTTACGTCTGTATGTCTCTGTTTAACCAAATCCTCAAATCATCTGTAAAGTGCTCTACTTGGGTGTAGAAATTCACTCTGAACTCCACCCTATTTCCATAGCCTCAGGGTATACAACTCACACCTCCCCCCGCATGCAATCACCAGATTTACAACCCTCCCAGCCAGCCCTAACAACTCCCACCCCCTTGTGCTTACAGCATGTTGGAACCTACCCGATCCAGGTCTGGGGCTGTGGTGTCCTCTCCTTCGTTTGTGCAGGCAGTGGCTCTGGTGTCCAGCTCTTCTATGTTGCTCCAAAGCACTAGGCATCAATAGGATCGCCATATGCTTTGGCCAATCGGGAAACTGGTCTCACCACCTGCCTCCTGATTGGCGAGGAAGAACGTTAGTGTTAAAATAGATAAAATTCACTCACTATGGTCACACAATTGGGTGGGTTCAGGCTGCACTCTCTGCACCCCGAGTCTACCCTATTTTGAAGCCTAATAGAGCCCCTGGCTCTAGTCAGGTGCTAAAAAAAAAAAATAAACACCCCCCCCATTGAAATCCATGCACCCGGCATCCTGAAAGGGGTCAGGCGCATGGATGGGTGGTGACAGCAGGGATTTGGGGAGCGATGCCTGTAAGGGGTTAAGGTTCTATAGTTAGGATCCTTCCTTAACTATATATATGGTTGCGAAGGGTTAATCGGTTTTAGAGTGAACATTATTTCACTCATTTTAGTAGAATTCTAAAATGCCTTGTACACATAGTTTGCTGTAAGGTTTTATCTTTGAGAAAAGATTATGCATGCAGCATTTCTTTCTTATTACTAAAAGATGTATCTTTCCTTCTTGGTCTCACAGATGTTAGGTACTGTGAGAAATGTATTGGTAATGGCGAAACTAGCAATGTGTACACTTTCTTATCTTATGGTGAGAACAACCTTCTTTTGCAGGTGTTATTTTACTATGTCTACAAGACACGCTGTTTTGTATTAACCAATCACATATTGCTGACATAATATTTCTTTGTTCACTACCCAAATTAATGTATTATGCTCCCTCCCCTTTTTGTAATGCATATACTCTCATAGTATTATCAGTAAAAGTTAGAGAGATGATTTCAGCTACATCGCGTTTGTCTTATTTTCCTGTGCTGAGATCTCTCTCAAAGGGTGGCCACCCGGATTAACACACTGAGGCTGCCTAAGGTCAACCAGCGCCAGCCTGCAACCCCTACAATGCCCACTCGCCCACAATGCACGGGCTGCCACATTTGTATTGTTGCCCCGCCCAGGAGATCAGGGGGTCTGCGACAAGCAACCTGTGGCTGACCGTATTGCTGCTCCCAGGAAAGGGTCCCCAGCTGCAATGTCTTCCCAGCATCGAAAAGGGAAATAATTCTTCCCTTTCAGACTCCCTCCAACTTGTCCTTACCACCTCATGATCCCCTCTTATTTCCCTTGATCTCCTTTGCAGCCTCCTGGTGTTCTCTACCTTCCCCCCGGGCATGCTGCGGACTACAGTCCACTCTCAAGCAATCACCATTTGGCCACTGGTACTCGGGACTACATGAAAAACAAAGGTTTAGAGCTGCGCCTTGACACCCGGACTCGGTGTAGTCAAAGAGTCCATATATCAATCATGTGGAAACAACACAATCCTTCAGACAAAAGAAATGTAGCTCCAAAAGTCTCCGCTGATCTTAATTCAGGATGGACATGTATTAATCACCACTGTGCTCAAACTTGGCTCTTCGATGTGGCCCACCACCAGAAGTCTAAGCAGCTTACCAGAGGAATGACTGTAATCGGCAGTCGGCTGTGACCCAGCCGCGGCCTTTGAGGGAAACCGAACGAATCCCAAATCCTATGAACTAATGTTTGCTGCTTCCCAGGGGAAGTATGGTACTATGAAGCACCGCTGGTTCATGTGGACTGAGGGGTACAGCTCGAGTTACAATAGCTGATATCCGACTTACACGCTGAACAACACTTCAACAATATATTTTATTTGACATTATATTTTATTTGACATTTTATTTTATTTGACACCTTACTTTATTCTGTTTCCACGTTGTATTTTATTATTGTTTACTTTCTTATCAATATTTCTTTATATATTATTTTCAGGGTTCCTCTACTACACCCATTATACATAGCTTTGAGGTTTATGTTAGACATGGGACGGACGTCATCGCCCTCCACCCCTCGGTGCAGTTTTGCTCACATGGGGGTGACGGGGAAGGGAGGGGGTGACGTCTCGGCCGCTTACTCTGCTACCAGACTTGGTGCAGAGGATGTAATGTTCTTTAATGGTTTTGTACCTTATAGCGTCAGTCAACTCGATTGTTTATTTGTTTGAAGGAACTGTCACAATCTATAGTTTACTGTATGTCCTGTTTCTATCTTTGTAAATTCTTAAAACTCAATAAAAATTATTGAATTGAGAAAGTCGCTACCGGTTATGGTTCGGGAGAACTGGCCGTCCAAAGTTGGGTGGTTTGGGACTTTAGCCTAGAAGTGGCATAAATCGGTTTTTGGGCTATAACTGCTATTCAGGAAGATGGTCCCCAAGTTTGAAGGCTCTAGCAGCTTTCGTTCAAAAGTTATAGCCCAAAAAAACGATTTATGCCACTTCTAGGCTAAAGTCCCAAACCACCCTACTTCGGACGGCCAGTTCTCCCGAACCATAACTGGTAGCGACTTACTTTCTTCGCCACATAATAGCCCCATATGTCCTGAACCGACCAAGCCAAGTTTGGGGTCCAGGGGACCAATGACCGTGGAGATATCGCATCTCAAGGTGACCCCATTTCCCCATAGACTCCCATGTTAAACGGTCCTTCTTTGGAGACCTGGTATTAGCCAGCCTTAGGTGCCAGTGACCCCACCTTTGGTCGACATGTAGCCGAGAGTCCCCCCTAAAAATGTGGGTAGTTTGGAGGTCCTGGTGCTAAAAAACTGCCCAAAATCTAACCCCTCAATTTTATTCCCCAGAATGGTTCAGAATGGTCCAAAACAAAAGCCCCGCAGGTAAGATATTTGGAGCATTCTGAACCATTCTGGGGAATAACATTGGGGGGTTAGATTTTGGACCGTTTTTGACAAAAGCCCCGCGGGTTAGATATTTGGAGCATTCTGAACCATTCTGGGGAATAAAATTGGGGGGTTAAATTTTGGACCGTTTTTGACAAAAGCCCCGCGGGTTAGATATTTGGAGCATTCTGAACCATTCTGGGGAATAAAATTGGGGGTTAAATTTTGGACTGTTTTTGACAAAAGCCCCGCGGGTTAGATATTTGGACCATTCTGGGGAATAAAATTGGGGGTTAGATTTTGGAACGTTTTTGACAAAAGCCCCGTGGGTTAGATATTTGGAGCTATCTGAACCATGCTGGGGAATAAATCTGGGGCGTTAGATTTTGGACCGTTTTTGACAAAAGCCCTGCGGGTTAGATATTTGGAGCATTCTGAACCATTCTGGGGAATAAAATTGGGGGGTTAAATTTTAAACCGTTTTTGACAAAAGCCCTGCGGGTTAGATATTGGACCATTCTGAATCATTCTGGGAAATAAAATTGGGGGGTTAGATTTTGGACCGTTTTTGAGAAAAGCCCCGCGGGTCAGATATTTGGACCATTCTGAACCATTCTGGAGAATAAAATTGGGGGTTACATTTTAAACCGTTTTTGACAAAAGCCCCGTGGGTTAGATATTTGGAGCAATCTGAACCATTCTGGGGAATAAACCTGGGGGGTTAGATTTTGAACCGTTTTTGACAAAAGCCCCGTGGGTTAGATATTTGGAGCATTCTGAACCATTCTGGGGAATAAAATTGGGGGGTTAGATTTTGGACCGTTTTTGACAAAAGCCCCGCGGGAATCTGAACCATTCTGGGGAATAAATCTGGGGGGTTAGATTTTTAACCGTTTTTGACAAAAGCCCCGCGGGTCAGATATTTGGACCATTCTGGGGAATAAAATTGGGGGGTTAAATTTTGGACCGTTTTTGACAAAAGCCCCGCGGGTTAGATATTTGGAGCATTCTGGGGAATAAAATTGGGGGTTCGATTTTGGACCGTTTTTGACAAAAGCCAGTGGGTTAGATATTTGGAGCATTCTGAACCATTCTGGGGAATAAAATTGGGGGGTTAGATTTTGGACGGTTTTTGACAAAAGCCCCGCGGGTTAGATATTTGGACCATCTGAACCATTCTGGTGAATAAAATTGGGGGGTTAGATTTTGGACCGTTTTTGACAAAAGTCCCCGCGGGTTAGATATTTGGACCATTCTGAACCATTCTGGTGAATAAAATTGGGGGGTTAGATTTTGGACCGTTTTTGACAAAAGCCCCGCGGGTTAGATATTTGGAGCATTCTGAACCATTCTGGTGAATAAAATTGGGGGGTTAAATTTTGGACTGTTTTTGATAAAAGCCCCGCGGGTTAGATATTTAAAGCATTCTGAACCATTCTGGGGAATAAAATTGGGGGGTTATATTTTGGTCCGTTTTTGACAAAAGCCCCACGGGTTAGATATTTGGACCATTCTGGGGAATAAAATTGGGGGGTTAGATTTTGGACCGTTTTTGACAAAATCCCCGCGGGTTAGATATTTGGACCATTCTGAACCATTCTGGGGAATAAAATTGGGGGGTTACATTTTGGACCATTTTTGACAAAAGGAGCGTTTAACATGGGAGTCTATGGGGAAATGGGGTCAACTTGAGACGCGATATCTCCATGGCCATTGGTCCCCTGGACCCCAAACTTGGCCTGGTCAGTTCAGGACATATAGGGCTACAATGTGGCGAAGAAAGTAAGTCGCTACCGTATATGGTTCGGGAGAACTGGCCGTCCAAAGTTGGGTGGTTTGGGACTTTAGCCTAGAAGTGGCATATATTTTTTTTGGTGCCAGGACCTCCAAACTACCCACATTTGTAGGGGAGACACTCGGCTACATGTCGACCAAAGGTGGGGTCACTGGCACCTAAGGCTGGCCTGTACCGGGTCTCCAAAGAAGGACCGTTTAACATGGGAGTCTATGGGGAAATGGGGTCAACTTGAGACGCGATATCTCCACGGCCATTGGTCCCCTGGACCCCAAACTTGGCCTGGTCAGTTCAGGACATATAGGGCTACAATGTGGCGAAGAAAGTAAATCGCTACCCGTTATGGTTCGGGAGAACTGACCGTCCAAAGTTGGGTGGTTTGGGACTTTAGCCTAGAAGTGGCATAAATCCTTTTTTGGGCTATAACTTTTTAACAAAAGCTCCTAGAGCCTTCAAACTTGGGGAGCATCTTCCTGAATAGCAACTGGAGTGTATCAATTTTTTTTATTTTTTTGGTGCCAGGACCTCCAAACTACCCACATTTGTAGGGGAGACACTCGGCTACATGTCGACCAAAGGTGGGGTCACTGGCACCTAAGGCTGGCCAGTACCGGGTCTCCAAAGAAGGACCGTTTAACATGGGAGTCTATGGGGAAATGGGGTCAACTTGAGACGCGATATCTCCATGGCCATTGGTCCCCTGGACCCCAAACTTGGCCTGGTCAGTTCAGGACATATAGGGCTACAATGTGGCGAAGAAAGTAAGTCGCTACCGTATATGGTTCGGGAGAACTGGCCGTCCAAAGTTGGGTGGTTTGGGACTTTAGCCTAGAAGTGGCATATATTTTTTTTTGGTGCCAGGACCTCCAAACTACCCACATTTGTAGGGGAGACACTCGGCTACATGTCGACCAAAGGTGGGGTCACTGGCACCTAAGGCTGGCCTGTACCGGGTCTCCAAAGAAGGACTGTTTAACATGGGAGTCTATGGGGAAATGGGGTCAACTTGAGACGCGATATCTCCACGGCCATTGGTCCCCTGGACCCCAAACTTGGCCTGGTCAGTTCAGGACATATAGGGCTACAATGTGGCGAAGAAAGTAAGTCGCTACCCGTTATGGTTCGGGAGAACTGGCCGTCCAAAGTTGGGTGGTTTGGGACTTTAGCCTAGAAGTGGCATAAATCGTTTTTTGGGCTATAACTTTTGAACTAAAGCTCCTAGAGCCTTCAAACTTGGGGAGCATCTTCCTGAATAGCAACTGGAGTGTATCAATTTTTTTTATTTTTTTGGTGCCAGGACCTCCAAACTACCCACATTTGTAGGGGAGACACTCGGCTACATGTCGACCAAAGGTGGGGTCACTGGCACCTAAGGCTGGCCAGTACCGGGTCTCCAAAGAAGGACCGTTTAACATGGGAGTCTATGGGGAAATGGGGTCAACTTGAGACGCGATATCTCCATGGCCATTGGTCCCCTGGACCCCAAACTTGGCCTGGTCAGTTCAGGACATATAGGGCTACAATGTGGCGAAGAAAGTAAGTCGCTACCCGTTATGGTTCGGGAGAACTGGCCGTCCAAAGTTGGGTGGTTTGGGACTTTAGCCTAGAAGTGGCATAAATCGGTTTTTGGGCTATAACTTTTGAACTAAAGCTCCTAGAGCCTTCAAACTTGGGGAGCATCTTCCTGAAAAGCAACTGGAGTGTATCAATTTTTTTATTATTTTTTTGTGCCAGGACCTCCAAACTACCCACATTTGTAGGGGAGACACTCGGCTACATGTCGACCAAAGGTGGGGTCACTGGCACCTAAGGCTGGCCAGTACCGGGTCTCCAAAGAAGGACCGTTTAACATGGGAGTCTATGGGGAAATGGGGTCAACTTGAGACGCGATATCTCCACGGCCATTGGTCCCCTGGACCCCAAACTTGGCCTGGTCAGTTCAGGACATATAGGGCTAACAATTTTTGTTTGGGGGGGCGAAGGAAAGGTAAGTCCCTACGTTTATGGTTCC